>CM053792.1:603279908-603532408 GCA_028749045.1 Cupressus sempervirens
ATGTTGAATCACATATAAATTTAAATTAATACTAAGTCCATAAATACCACATCCATATGAAAGAATAATAAAAATTCCAATGTCCATTTAAATAATATACATTTGTTCCAAATGCCTCTTGGAAAATAAAATTCAGAATCCTCAATCATCCACTGTACATGTCAAAGGGTATGAAAGGCCTAAAAGAATATACATATGTAGAAATAGAAATGCATCATCCTCCTCAGATCCATGATACAAAATAAAATAAAAATAAATGAAACCATCCACCATACATGATATATCCATCCATCATAAAGATATAACATCCATCACAGTGATACATAGATAGAATAAAATTTAATGTAGATAAGGAAGCTCCAACCACAGTGACTATGGATGGATCTCAATGGTAACAATGAAAAAGAACTACCACCCGACTGCATGGAACCTAAATGACCCACTCCTACTGTGTTGAGGAGATAGTCTCAAATCCCAAACAAGATATCAAACCAAATATCAAAATACTCTCTAAGTCTAGGAAATCCTAAAAGCATTCTAACTCAAGGGTTCCAAGATAGATCGACATCTATACCCAGAGGCACACAAGACATGTAGGAAACCTATTATGTAAGCAAGCAAGTGTCATCACACAAATCATGCTAGAGTTATCCTAGTAGTCTCTCAAGATCTCGACCCCCTAGTGATCCCTATGTGGCCACTAGTATCCTCTCATACTGACAAGGCATACTATGGATGCAAGGTTGCAACCAAGCATTCTCTCTACTCCCATCCTAGTCTATACTAGCACTCAAGGCATAGGTGAGAACATAGAAAGACTCTGATTAGGTTCATTTTACTCTCATTTAGTGTAATGTTTTCACTTCTTAAACAACTTACAATGAGTTGCCTTGGCAGCCACTTAGGGCCCTGGGCCCCATTGCTAGCCACTTCCCAACATTACATATAGATTTCCTACCCTAGGCTCATGAAATCACAAATCATAGAATCATAGTAAAATTCATGTCAGTCCTATACAAGTGACTAGAAAGCATCAAAAGATAGATCACAATACCCATCAATTCTCAATGAGCAACCATAAAGTATCCCAATAATACTAATCAATGACTCAAAAATGGTTAAGTCAAATATCTCATAGCATAAATCTCACCATCCCACAAAGGCACTGAAAACAGTAATCAGCAATATAAACACACTCAGCATAGAGCATATCAACACATACCATGGTTAAGTAAAAGTAATCAAGATTGAGTTAGCATGATACCACACTCACAAAACCCCCGAGCCTCTAGTAGACATCCTATAACTGGTTAACAATCTATTCAACCCCAAAACCCAAACATAGATAGCTTACAAAAACAAGATGTAGGTTTCATATTTTGGTTTGTTTTCGAAATCACATGGTTAAGTTTAATATGAGGTTTTAGTTTTCATTTCAAAGTATGTTTTCAAGTAAGAAGAGTCTCTTTTTACCCTATAGTTAACCCGTATATATATTTGAATGAAATTAAAGTTTTACCCCCATAATACTTGAAATCAATCTTTCTAAAATTTACTAAGGGTAAATTATATGTTTGTTTAAATTTGCTAAGATAAATTCATATTGCTTTCCGATAAAATAATTGTAATTCTACTAAAGTTAGAATTTGAATAATCTTCAACAAATTTAAAAAGGTCTCCTATTTAACTAATGCTCACAATAAATTAAATTAAAATTGATTGTAAATAACTAATATCTATTTATATAACATTTAATTGATTATTTTATATTTATTTTAAACAAATTAATAACTCTTAATTAACATTAATTAATTATTATAAATTTAAAACTTTTAATAAATTTTATTAATAAAATAATATTTTTAAAAAAATTATAATAAATAATATTTAAAAAACTTTAATTAATTTAATTTTTAATAAAATTTAAAAAATTAAAATTAAAAAAAAATGTAACTAGCGATTATAGCCCATTGGCTTAATATAAGGCCTATAGCCACAGAACCCTACTATCATAGGGCCTACGGCGATAGCAAGTACAAAGTATCCCTATCGTTGCAGTACTTGCGACGACAAGTACTAGTCATAGGATGGCAACAAGGGGAGTATGGGGTAATTCCCTCCCCCTTTTTTAAATAACTTTTTTTTTAAAATTATATAAAAATAAGGTTTTCCCATTACCACTTTTTTTATAAAAATTAATTTATTTTGTAATAATTTCGTAATCAACAAAATTGAACAAAGCAATTGTATTTAAAAACATAATTTTTTTTATCAAATCTTAGCATTAGTCTGATTGGGAATTTACAGCAAACCCACCAATTTTTTATTTTTTAAATAGATTTCCCATTTTTATTCAACTCTTCCTTGATTGATTTTTCCATTTTTAAATCTATTGAAAGAAAGACTATATTGATTAATTTAAAAGAAAAAAAATGTTCCATGTATAGAAGAAATAACAAATATCCAGAATTCACAACATGATACATTCTTCACAAGAATTATCCAGACAACCATCTAACAGACACGATGAAGACAGGAAAGAAAAGAGTATATTAAGATATGCAAAAATCACAAGCGTCTACCTAGACACTGATGCTAATCACTACACCCCAAAAACTATAGAGAAAATTCCTCACTCAGAACCTTCTCCTTTCCGAAAATTTCTTTCGTCTCTAAAATTTGCAGTGATTCAAAAATAAACCCCCAAGTTGTGATATGGAGTTCTCTCCCAAAAATCAAGGCACTAATTGTGTGTTCACCCGAGAGAACTCCTTGCTCACAACCCTTAACTCATTATTAACTTTTATTTATCTTTCTTTTATCTTTTCCATGTACATTCATCAATTAATTAAACTACTTTATTTAATTTTCACTTGACTTCTATTTAGATTAATTTATTAAATTTAATCTCATGCACGTATCATGCGATCATGAAATTTTTAATAAATTAATTTCCTTTCCACTTCTAAATTTGTTTTCGAACGTTAAATTTGATAACTATTTATTAACTTAAATAATCATATTATTTAGCATTTATTTAAAAATGAACTCTAAATATATTATAATTAAGTTAAATAAATATCATCACGTTCCAAATTTATACTTATGACTTTTTATCTTCAAATTTAATTATTTTTATTTAATTAATTTCTCAATTAATTAAATATACAAATATCATAATAATTTTCCATTAAATTAAATCATTAATTTAATCTTTTAATTAGACTTAATTAATAGAAAATTCACCAAAGACTAATTAAGTAAAATACGAAAACCCATCATAGAAAAAAACACACAAATCAAATTAAAGGGTTAACAATCACAAATTAATGTCATCTGACACATTTAGAGGGTACACAACTCAGATACTTGTCCTAATTTTCTAGCACAAATGGCCTAAAGGTTTAGGATTTGGACTTAAGAATTTATCTCCCATCTTTTACGATTGAGATAATGCGATAGGGTACGCTCATCCTAGCAATTCAAGGAAGTTGATAACTGGTACCTATAACCTACATAAAATTCATGCATGTACAAACACAATATATACTAAGCTAAATAGACAATGGCAGGAAGTGGTGCATTATGTAGATCCTGACTAACAAGTGACTACGGCTCCCTTCCTTAACCACATCAGAAATGCCATACATAAAGAGAACAAACATGCACACCATACACATGCAATATGGGGTAAGTATCCATAAGAAACACATATGATAATCCATCTAACTAAACATCATTAATAACTGAAAAAAATTGTAGTAATAATCATGCATACATGGAGTATAGAGTACCAAGTAATCTAATCATATATCAATTGAATCTGAAACAATATTTGATAATCCCAAAATAATGCTACTAATCATCAAACATAAAACTGGCCTAAAAGAGTTCAACAATGATAGCAAAAATGTAAACTAGGGGCAAGCACTACACTTCTTTAGTTTAGGAAAGCCTCTTACCTTCTTCATCTTATTAATATTCACCAAATTGTCAAAGTTCACATGACATAATCTCTTGTGCCATAACCAAACACCTTCTTGTTGTGCAAACAAACATGTCCCACTCGATAGATCTAGATAGAATATATTACCTCTTGTCTTTTCACCACTTCCAACTAGCCTACCATCAACATCATGTATCTTGGTCTTCCTATTGTGGAATTCAACTCCGTAACCAAATTTGTTCAGATGTGAAACACTCAACATATTATAGTTAAAACCTTCAACCCAATAAACATTGTCACATGTTGTCTTGTTAGTCAGTTGAATCACTCATTTACCTTTCACAACACATGGAATATCATTACCAAATTTAACACATCAACCTTTGTATGGACCAATATCTTCAAATTTATCTATGTTACCAATCATATGATTTAAGCAATCAATGTCTATTATCTAGCGGTCACTTCTGTTTACGTATGAAATTGCTAGTCATATGATTCAAGTAATCAATGTCTATTATCTAGTGGTCACTTTTGTTTACATATGAAATTAATGCAATTTTATCATCTTCATCTAAATCTTCTTTCATGGAAAAATATACAAATTCATCATCGTTACTCTCATATTAATTGGCACTTTCTTCTTGAACAATATAACAAGATTTCTTAAATTTGTCATCCTTTCTTCTCTTGTAATCTTTGTCATCTCTTCTTCCTTTGTACTTTCTTTCCTTTCTTTCATCCTTATCCTCTCTGTTAGGACACCTAGTAGAAATATGACCTACTTTGTTGCATGAAAAATAGATAATAGGTAGTTTACTTTTGTATTTACCTCTTCTTCTTCCAAATATTTTTATAATAAGGCCTCCAAGTTCATCAATGTCATCATCAGTACAATCACTCTCACTCTTCACATGTTTACCTTTCTTCTTGCTAAGAACTAGTTGTGAATTGAAAGAAGATTCAATAGTAGCAGTTGTGTAGTTATCAAAGTTAGACATCTCAAAAGTAGAAGTCTACCAATTACACCTTCTAAGGTCAAAGTGTTACCTAGTGTAAATCTTAGTTCTTGGATTGCAAAGACTCTAATGGAATAGACAGGGAGTAGAATCCTCAATAACTGACTTATCACTATTTTATCTTTTATTTTTTCATTTGCACCATGAATAGCATTAACAACCTCTTTAAATATTATGTATTATTGCACTATGTTCTCACCTTCCATCATTTTCATGTCATCAAATTTTCCTCTCAAGCTTTCTGATTTGGCTCTCAAGATGTTGTCATCACCGCCATATATGGTCTTCAATCTATCCCACATTTTCTTTGCACTATTACATTATTTTAGTTCATTAAACTTGACATAGCTTAGGGTTGAGACGATCTCCAACATTGCTTGGTTGTATCCTAACTTTTGTTTCAATTGTTTAGCAATCAAAGGAATAGTTGTTATCTTTACATATTCATTGTCCAAAAAATTGGTAGCAGCATCACTGATACTAGATATACAGTGCAACCTCATCAAGGTCTATCATGTAGAAAAAATTTCCTTGATTTGATTAAGTAAAAATAGGTTTTAAAGGACCCGAAACGTTTACAAAATAACAAAAGTCTAGAGATAAATGAGAGAAGTAAACATCAGAGAAAAGCAGCACGGGACAACATGAGACAAACCTCCAAAAAGAACAGCCATGAGGTCACTCAAGACAAAGATGAAAAAGATAGCAAAAGAATAGTAAAAGAATAGCAACCAACCAGCTAGGAAGTCTTTATCAGGTCAATAGCCTAATCCTCTAGAATATTCATATTTTCAGCAATGGCCTTCATGTTGTCCTTTTTACTCACATCCTCATTCTTCTTAGAATGAGCATAGGTGTGTTTGCCTGGTTCCTAAATATCTACCACTGGAGGGGAGTCCTACCCTTTGTCATTTTCAATCCACTTCAAGAGGTTACCCACATTATCATCCATTTGTTTAAACAACTTTTCCAAATTCCCACCTTAGCATCCATTTTAGACACCTTCCCTTGAATACCACTAATCTCTTTATCCATCATCCTTTGTTTGGACTCAAGTAGTGGTATCTTATGCATGAGGTTTTTAACTTCTTCTGCATTCCCAATAACCTCTAAAAGTTTGTCTATGTGTTGGCCCAATGTATGCTCACCTCTAGCAGTTTTGCTGACTTGCACCATTTCCTTGCCCAACAACTACATTTGTTGCTTAAGGAAGTCAATCTCCTTCAAGATAGAACAAGGTTACCAAATAGACCCTTGGACAACCCAAGCCCACCATCAATATTATCACCCAAATCTGGAAGATGCCCCTATTCCCCAACATCCTCATTATTCGAGTCCCCATTCTTCATAGTCTATAACCTCTCCTCCTGCAGCCTTAAAGATTTTCTTTTCCTTTCCAGTTAGTGAGCCAGAGGCTCATCATCAGAAGGGGGAGAGGCCCAGTCATCTTGAAAGCCCTTAATACCCTTTCCTTTACCTCTACTCCTCTTGTTATAGTGATCTCTCAGTAATTCCTCCATGAAATTGCTTTCCCAATCAGAATCACCTTCAACAACTATCTTTTTCTTCTTTTTAGAGCTACAACCAGAGCCCTTTTTGAAACTCCCCATACCCCCTTTAGCTTCATCTCGATTATTTGAATCATAACCCTTATCCGAGAGACTCCCTTCTATATCCTGGTCTACCCCTTTCAAACTTCCCTTGGGTTTCACAATCTTCTTGGATTTTAACACATTCATAATTAGGGCCATAAGACCCTCATGGAAAACATGCTCACCATTTAGGTCCTTCTGAATAGCCTGAGTGGAAATACTAAGATACTACATTAAATAAAATGGAAAATTGATCCCAACATCATGCCTAAAGTGATTTGCCAATATGAAATGGTACCCATACAACTTAGTGAATCTCCCATCTAAAGTTAGATATTCCATTATCACAAAAAGAACAAATCACCATGGTTAAGAAATAGAGGCCAAGTTGAAATATGAATTACCTATTTTTACCAAGTGACTTTTCTCCTACTTTTTCTCCACAAAAGCATCAATGGCCCTATCTAAGAGCTTCCTCTCCCGATAAAAATTAATCCCGTCCATGTCTAGCCCCCTGGCCTCTGCAATTACTTCTTTGGTAACATCCATTCGGTAGTTACCAACCATAATAGAGCCATCCTTCCAAGATTTGATAAATTGGCATGTAATAGCCAGATTTTTGCCTCTAAACCTTTCCCTGTACCGTATGAAATTTCTATGCCTTAAACTATCCCAAACCTTTGTCTTGTTCCTCCACTCTGAGCAGCTTGCCAGCTCCACCCTTTTCCTTTTTTCTCCCATATTCACTTCACCAAATTTTCTAGTTTTCTTTCTCTAAAATCCCCAAATCACTCTGTAACAAAAGGCCACACCACAAATAAAAAGAGAAATGGCAAAAATTGTCTAGAATCTATGCAAAATGCTCGACTTTCTAAAAATCATAACCCACCACACTCCAAAAGAGTTCACCTCATAATTACAAATTACTGACACCATCATAATTAAAATATTTTTTCTTAGATCTCCATTTATCATAATCGATAATTTGGTAGCCATCTGGAGGTAAGGACTCATAAAAGTTCCAAATGATTTTATGATCACTAAAGTAGACCACATTCACAGCCCAATCAACAGTACAGTTAGCTTCTCTGAAATTATGAGTTATAATGCATGATTGAAAATAATTTATAATGTGAATAGCCTTGAAGATAATATTGCCAATTGTCCACGATGGTTTAGTAATTTTATTTAAACAATTAATAATGTTGAGGGAGTCACCTTCCACCCATATCTTCCTCAAATTCATACTCTTAGCATAGAGAAGACCATGAAGAGTAGCGGAGGCTTCAGCAACATGATTGGTTTGATCCCCAATTGGAATAGCCATACATCCCACATAGTCACCATTAGAGTTTCTAATAACAACTCCACATCCTGCTTTGCCCAGGTTCCCTTTCAAGGCCTCGTCAAAGTTTATCTTGAACCAATTTGCCAGAGGACAATCCCATCTAGCATTATCCCTTGGATTAGGATCCTTAATATCTATTCCCAAAATCCTTAGATTCCATCTATTAAACACCCATTCTTCCCACTCATTACAAGGTTGTTGTCCTGAACCATTAATTTTACTATTTTCAATCATAAGGAGCTTAATTTTATAGAACACCTGATTAGGACTGGATTCCACTCCTCTAAAGATCCTATCATTGCACATCTTCCAAATGCCCCAACATAGATAAGGAGGAATGAAGTCCCACAGTTTGATAATCAAAGCATTCCTGGAAGGAGTCATCCAATAGTAAAGAACAATTAAATAGTAGCATGGAAAACCCAATCTACTTTCAATAAGCTACAAACTTTATCCCAAAGCTTATTGGTAAAGGGGCAATGCAACATGATATGATCCACCGATTCCCCATCATTCTTGCTAAGAACACATCAATTTATAATGACGAAACCTCTCTTCTTAAGATTATCAAAAGTTAAAATTTTATTTTGCAAAAGAATCCAAAAGAAGATATTAACTTTGGGTGTTATGCCTTTCACCCAAGCCTTGGCCCAACAAGGCTCATCATGATCATTGAAAGAATTAGCATAGGCAAAGGAAATAGAGTACATACCACTGGGGTCAATTTTCCATATCAGAACATCCTCTTCATGGTTTAAAAAGAATGCATTTAGACACTTACCAAGCTCAACCAAGTTATGGTCCACACTATTAAGATCCACCCACATATCATCCTTCCAATAATCACCCACAAAAGTACCAAACTAATTTTTGCATTGTTCCATATACCTATTCCACCTTGGATCATCACAAAGTGGGTGGTCCAAGATCCAAATGTCTTCCCAAAAAATAGCTCTTCTACCATTACCCACCTTCCATTTAACCCCTTTCCTTAAAATATATTTGAATTTCTACTCCATTCTTCCAAATCATAGATCCCCCTTGTTCTAAGTCACTATTAAGGAAATGATAAAAATCAAAGTGGTCCCTATTATATTTATCAACCCAAATATTCTTCCATTCCCCCTCTTCCTTATGTCATCTCCATAATAATTTAGCCAATAAGAATTCATTCATTGTAGTAATCCTTCGCAAGCCAAGCCTTCCCTTCCCCCGGGGCATACAAACATTTTCCCAAGCAACCAGAGGGAGTCTTTTTTTATCTCCATTCCAGTCCACAAGAATGTCTTCTAAATTTTCTCAATAGCAAGAGAAAACTTTCTCAAAATTTTAAAAACACTCAAAGCATAAAGCAAAACACTTTGTAGGATAGACTTCAAAAAAATAACCTTACCAACCTGACTGAGGAGAGAACCTTTCCAACCAGCAAGTTTTGAGTGGATATTATCAATCAATGAGTTCCAAAAGCTGTTAGGAGGGGCTAAACCCAAACGTAAACCCAGATAGGTTCCAAGCAAAGAACCAATCTCATAGCCAATTATCTTTTTGATTTTATTTTGTCTTGCCTCACTAACATTAATAAAGTAGATTAGACTTTTGCTCTAGTTAATGATTTGACAAGTGGTCATCCCATAGTCACCCAAAGCTTTCTTAATATTCCTAGCATTTCTCACTAAAGCCTACCCCATAACAATAGAATCACCTACAAATTGTTGACGAGAGAAAACTAAAGAAAAAGATGAGGGATTAAGGCCCAAAAAGTCCCCTTTCACCACCATGTTATCCACAAATCTCCTCAAACATTCAGCCAAAATAATAAAAAGAATAGGAGAGATCGGGTCCCCTTGTCGAAGACCCCTAGAAGCCTTAAAGAAGGAGGTAGGGGAACTATTAACAAGCACCAAGAAGGAGGCTGACAAAACTAGCATGAAGACAAGATCTTGAAATCTCTTATTAAAGCCAAATGCTTCCAATCCAAGGAGAAGGAAATTCTAGTCCACTCTATCATAAGCTTTAGATAGATCAAGCTTAAGAAGAAACCCTTCCTTCTTAGACACTGCAAGAGAATGAATATTTTCTTGAAATTTAATAATGGAATCCAAGATCTATCTACCAGGAACAAACCCATTTTGCTACCTTGAGATGATAGCTGGAAGAAGGGATAAAATTATGAGAGTAAGACCCTTAGAGATAATCTTATAAAAAGAATTACATAAGCTAATAGGCCTAAACTGATCCAATCTATTTGTGCCCAGCTTCTTTAGAATAAGGGAAATGAAGGTGCAATTTAACTCTTTAAGGATGTTTCTAGTACCAAAAAATTCCTTCACACCATTACATATATTAGCACCAATCATATTCCAATATTTATGAAAGAAAAAAAAAGGAAACCCATCAAGACCAAGGGCTTTCTCATCCTCGAAATAGAAAACAATCTTAGAAATATCATCCATGGAAGGAATAGAAGTGAGGGACAGATTTTGAACCTCAGAAATAAAAGTTGGAATGCACTCCAGAAACATATTCTGCTTATCCAAATCCAAATTGGGGTCACCTTGAAGCAATCTTCCAAAAAACTCCACAACCTCCCTTTTGATAATCTCTTCATTATCAGTCAAACCTTCATCAATATTAAGTCTAAAATTTCTATTAGCCATCATATGCTTTAAATTGGTCAAATGAAAGAACTTAGTATTTTGGTCACCTTCCTTCAAAAAGACCTTTCTAGAATGTTGTCTCCAAAACATCTCCTCCTTGGTAATAAGGTCATGAAGTTCAACCAATTTGTTACTTTCTTCCTCCCTTGAGACCACCTCATAACCATCAATTTGAATCCTATCTTGTATATCTTTAAGTTCCTCCAAAATAATTTTTTTATTCTCAAAGATGTTGCCAAAGGTATGTTTATTCCATTTCTTAATATTCTTCTTGACATTTTTTAATTTAGCTACCACTCTAAACATTGTTTTACCTTCCACTTTGATACCCCACCACTCCTTAATGAGAGTCTCCAAGTCTAGATGAAGAGTCCACATTTTCTCAAATTTGAAGGGGAAATTCTTATGAAAGTTGAGCTTATCAACAACTAGGAAAATAGGGTAATGATCTGATCCCACACAAACTTGAGCATTGAGTGCACATTTATAATACAAGAACCAATCATTACTAATAAGAGCACAATTCAACCTGACCTAAATAAGATCCTTTCCAATTCTTCTATTAGTCTAGGTGTACTCAATCCCATGCAAGTCAAGATCATGAAGAAGATGTTGATCAATAAAGTTCATTAAATCTAATCTATTATCTAGATTGGTTTGGCTGCCACCCCATTTTTCAGATTCTTTTAAAGGGGTATTGAAGTCCCCATCACCATCTAGTTCTCCTCAGCAAAAAGCTTTCTCTAATTAGAAATTTCTTCCCACAAGGCCTTCCTTCCTCATTTGGAGTTGGGGGTAGAGACATTAGTAAGGACCCAACTAAAATCATCTTTTGAGTTAAAGAATCTAACATTCATCATAATTTTGTTTTGAGAGAAAAGCTCCCCTTGAATCCATCTATTAATCCAAAAAATAGCCATCCCGCCTGATGCTCCTTCAAAATCATTTCCAATAATCCTTCCTCCCTTGAAAATAGGAAGACATTCCACCTTACCCTTCAGCATCTTGGTTTCTTGAATAACAGAAAAGTTTGGCCTATTGTCCCTAATCATATTTTTCAAAATGTCATGTTTATGAGGGTTATTTAACCCTCAGATATTCCAAGAGATTATCTTCATAATTTATGAAAAAAATTGATTCAAGGATGGTTCTCTGACTACCATTAGCAATACCTCTATTTTCCTCAGTTGTACTTTTCTGCAAATTGGATGGTCTTCCAACCGATGAGGGGGAAGACCCAACATCACCATTCTTGAGGGTAGTTCCAACAAGCATAGAAGAAGAACATCCATGTCTACCCTTAAAATTTTTAGACTCCACTTTTTTTGAATCTATTTTGGGCCCTTTCTTATTTTTTTTGGATTGAGTAGTCTCCTCATCTTTTTCACCACCTTTCTTCCTACCTTTAGACTGTTTACCCACCGAAATCCAATTGGCATCAGAACTATTCTTTTCCCATACTGCTTCCTCATCATGAGAAACAGTTAGAAGGTCCTCAACTTCACCTCTAACAAAGTTTCCAACCATCATAGTCTCCTAAGCCTTATGCTTTGTAGACACAACTATATCCTTTTGGGTCACCTCTTTGACAATATCCCTCCCATCTTTGGTCATAATCACCTTATCTTCTAGGTACGTCTTCAAACTATCACAATAAGGGATCTCTAAAATAAATTGGGTAGAGGCATCCAAGCCACTCTCCTTCTCCCTAGGTGAATCCAAACTAGGATGGGGAGCCCCTACATCATAGTTCAAGCTTTCTAACTGCTCTTGAAGAGGAGCACCATCACCAAAAGGTCTTGGAGGAACCTCCACACCCCCAGTCTCACTCCTAAATACACCACCATCTAAACACTTAGATTATTCTTTTGGGGGTGTAAACTCACCTAAATCCACCTTGTCACCCTTAGAGAGTTCCTTTCTCACCCACACTTTCTTGACCTTCTTAGCCTTTCCTTTCAAAGAAGGACATTTCTTGGCCCAGTGACCAACTTCTTTGTAATGAAAGTAGGCAAAATAAATAGATTCAAACTAAATCCGTTGGTCCCAGATACCAAGTTTAGATTTTAAAGAGATAGATTGAGGACCTCTTGAAACTCCAACACAAAATCTAGAAAAGTTCAATCTCCTCCTAGAAATAGTCACAAGATCTAAAGAGAGAACTCCCCAAAAGTATTAGCAATTCCCTTAAACTCATCTTTCACCCAAAACTCAAGAGGAAGACCAGGTAGTCTAAACCAAATAGGGGCTTGAATAGTAGTTTCATCCAAAGAGTAAAGGTTGGGGGTCCATTTCTATAACAACAAGGTATGCGTTCCCATAACCCAAGGGCTGCTACAGAGGATATCCCGCTTATCCTTCTAACAGGAAAAACAAAAGGAGAGACACCCTTTGGCCATCGCTGAAATGTCAACTTGTCATTTCAAAATCCATTTTTTTACGAACAAAGGCCCGCACATCTTCAATATTGGGTCTAGCCCCAATGAACCTCCCAACTAGAGTCAAATTCATATAAGAAATGTTTTTGTCAATAATCTGATTAGGGATTTCGATTAAGTACATACCTTTATCACTCACAAATATATCCCTAACCGGCAGGAAAGCTGACTTGCCAATAGGGCATACACCAAATAAGTAGGACCATTTTTTAATCTACTTCAGCCCCCCTACTGAGTCCTCCAAAAGCCTGCCATCATCAGGATCCCTAGATTCAACATCCCCAGATTCAATAGAGGAATTTCTAGCTGACAGAGATCATTCTCCCAATACAAAGGAATTCAAATTCAAATTCCTACTTGAACACTTCTCCCCACTCCCACACCCACTCCCTCTAGCCATCTCCTAACAATGAAACCCAAAAAAAAATTTCTTGTTTAGCTTAGGTAATGATGGAACTCTTTAGAATAACTGAGAGGAGGGATGAATCAGTTATCCAAGGTCCAAATGTACAAATAAAACTTTTTAGTATTTAACAAATTCATATCCATATACCCATATCATGCATGCATCCATTAGATCATCAAATACCTTAAACATTTGCATATTTTTGTCCTAGGTCAAAATAACTTTGTAGCAATGTAAACATAAAACACCACAAACTCATTCACACATTTTGACACAAGGATTTTATGTGAAAACTCAATTTGGGAAAAACCACTAGTAACATGCTACCAAATTTCACTCTTCTGAAGTGATGCCCTCTGAAAGACCAACCCTATTAAAGGTTACAATACACACTATTAAATGTGACCTAGTTAAAGGATTTCAATCACCCTATTAGGAGTGAACCTTGTTAGATGACTTTAGACCATTTCATTAGAATGTTACCCAGTTAAATGATTTATAAATGACTGTTATGTCAACCTTATTCGAAAAGATTTATCTAGACTGATACAATGGTTAGAAAGTAAAAGTAGGACTTAATCTGATAATAAAATACAACTCACTTGCAGATTACAGATCTTTGTTTAGTCCTCCATTCTTCTTGGCATTCATCCTCTTCATCTCTAACATCTTGTTCACCCTTCAAGAATTCAACTCCTTAATCCTTCTTACTCAACATGTCAGTTGTAGATTCATCCCTTCAGCCACCTTATGAAGCAACACCTTAGACTTCTTATCTTCCTTAGGTTCTCACACATGACAAACTTTCCTTCTAGCCTGTTATCTCACACATTGACCTTTCCTTAGGTCTTTTACCACTTCACCACAATCATCCATTTTAAGGTTAGGTAAGATTCAATGAATCTACCCACTTTTCTAGTTTAGTTCCTTCTAGAAACTTCCTATCCAATCTTCTTTCAATTCACCTAAAAATAGTTTATCTTGAATTTTGTGCCTCCAGCTCATCAATCTTATCTTCCATAGTTAAATCAACTTTTTTGGCTTAGATTCATCAAATCTTTGATCTAACACATTTTACCATCACTCGGCACTTACAGTATTCTGTCATCAACCAATCCTAGTTCACTCAACACATACCAAAACTTACTGATGCTCGACATCAACTAAGCTTTACTCAACATATACTAACTTTCACTCAGCTTCCACTATTTTTCTTCTTTTCTTGACACCTATTGATTTTCACTCAACTTGAACTAAAATTTATCGGCTTGGACTATTTACTTGATCAAGCTTGGCAAACACATTTCTTTACTTGATCTTCTTCCATTCTTTGCTTGAGTAACCTTTCATTTCATAATTTAAGTAGATAAACAATACACTATATTATCAATGTCTTACTTGGTCTTAGTGCTCCTTTGATACACCAAATAACTCAACCTTTCTTTAGGTGCTCTTGTTATATTTTCTTTTCAAGTCCTCCTCATCAATCAAACAAATGATAGCATTCAAACCAAAAAGTGATTATCACACCAGCAAGTAGTAGGTTTGACATTATTGACAAAATAATGACTATTCCATGATAGGTTTCATCAATCTGACCTTCAATAGTCTCTCTCATTATTAATCTATTTTCTCAACAATATCGTTCCGAACAATTTGAACTCAATAGATACATCTCTCTTATGAGTTGGGATCTTTAGCTTTAAGTACCTTCAAACTTTTATCTTTAAGCATTAATCTCTGATACCAATTGTTATAAATACTTATAATAAGTGAGGGGGGTGGGGGTGAATCAATTACTCAAGGTCTTTATGTACCATTTGAACAATAAAACAAACATTCACTATTTTTCTAATCCTATTGTGCCCAATCTCTACTATAAATATAGTTTTAAACATAACTTTCTTTACATAATGAAAACATTATCAAATTTAAAACATATAAATCATTCATCACATATTTAACACTAGGATTTTTATGTGGAAATCCAATTTGGAGAAAACCACCAGCAACATGTCTATAATGCCCAGCCAAGGGATCCAAAAGAATTAACCTAAAATTTTACTAAGTTTGGTAGCAATTTTTTTTTTAACATGAAAGTAACACCATTCATAACATACTAGTGAAAGCAATAAAAACATCCAACTAAAAATAAACATAACAGTACATACATAACAGGTTACATTCTTAAGGATCCTTTAATGTTAAATCACATCTAACATAACTATTAATATTTCCATCTAATACTACATCCACATAAAATAATAATGAAAAGTCCAATGTTCTTAAATTACATTTCTGATCGCTCAATCATCCACTATACATGCCACAAGGTATGAAAGGCTTAAAAGAATATACATCCATGTAAATAAAGTACATCATCATACTAACTCTAATCCATGATGCAATAACATAAATGAAACCACAAACCATACATGATACATCATCATAACCATAAATCATCAAACATAATTAACTAAGTGCACGGTTCCTCCCAATCATAAATAGCATCATTAGATCATCGTGAGCCCTAGCCATCCCTCCGTGCATAACATTCCAAATCACCAAAGACATCATTGATATTAACATAGTAGGAATGTCACTCCTAAATCATACAACATCATATGCAGAAAGTAATCTAACATGCTACAACATATACATAAGAAATCTAATCATGAAAAATAAAGCATAGGATAATTCTACAAAGTAGATAATATCATCTATCACATGCTAATCATCAATATAAAGAAACATGTCAGTAATTACATCCATCACAAAATATAACATCCATCATAACGATCCAAGAATATAATGAAGATAAATACCAACCAAGAATGCTCCAACCATGGTGTCTACGAACGGATCTCAAATGGTAAGAGTGAAAAAGCACTACCACCTGACCGTGTGGAACCTAAATGGTCCACTCCCACCGCATTGAGGAGATAATCTCAAGTCCCAAACAGGTTATCAAAACCACATAGCATAAATACTCTCTAAGTCCAGGAATCCTAAAAGTATACTAACTCAAAGGTTCTAATCACAAAATGACATCTAATCCCAGAGGCACACAAAGACATGTAGGAACCTACTATGTAAGCGAGAAAGTGTCATCGCACGGATCACACTAGAGTTACCTTGGCAGTCTCTCAATAGACCTCGGCCCCCTAGTGATCCCTGTGCAGCCACTAGTATCCTCTCATACTGACGAGGCATACTACGGAATGCAAGGTTGCAACCAAGCGTTCTCTCTACTCCCATCCTAGTCTGTACTAGCACTCGAGGCATGGGCGAGAACAAAAAAATTATCTTATTAGGTTCATTTAATCCCCATTTAGTGTAAATGTTTTCACTTATTAAAACAACTTACAATGAGTTACCCTGGCAACCACTTAGGGCCCCGGCCCCCATTGCAAGTCACTTCTCGACACTACAAGTAGATAACCTGCCCTAAGCTCATGGAATCATAAATCACAAAATCACCACAATCCTATACAAGTGACTAGAAAAATACCAAAAGAATAATCCATAATAAAAGCATCAAATCTCCATGAGCACATGAAAAGCATCCATTAATAATCATGACCACAACAGTTCTCTATTGGCAATTGAAGGTATCACTAATAATCACAATAATCATTGGTTCTCAACAAGAAACCAAAAAGTATCTCAAAATAAATCATACTGATCGAAGACTCCAAAATAGTTGAGTCAAAACATGTCACAACATGACATCATCAAGAAATAAATCAACACTTCAATCCCATCATGGCAATTGGAAAGTAATCCAAGGATAACTTATCGATGACTCAAAAATGGTTAAGTCAAGTGTCTCAGATACATATAACTCAACTTCACACAAGAAGACTAATGAGCAATAACAATCAGTAAATACAAACATCTTCATAGAGCATACCAACACATTACCATGGTTGGGTTTTAAAAGAATCGAGACCAAAAGACATCATCATGGAATCACACTCATAACCCCTGAGCCTCTGGTAGATGTCCTATAACTGGTCAACACTAGTCAACCCAAAAACCCAAAACAAGAAGCATAGAGAAAACACAATGCAAGCACATGTTTTGGTTTACTAAAATCATATAGTTGAATTAAGTGTGGAGGTTTTAGTTTCTGTTTGCAAGTATACTTCAAGTGTATAAGGTTCTTCGTTACAATTCAACCCTTTTATCTCTTTGAATGAACCATAGTGTTATGCCTTCATTATTTTAAAACAATTTCCTAGAATAATTCAAAGATAATTACTTATCCATATCATTTGCATTCTTCCTCAAAATCAATGTCACCAATCATTTCCCAAAGAGCATCGCTCAATATTTAAATTTTAAAATTAAGACTCATCACCTTCAATTAAGTGACCCACAAATTCCCTGAATTCATTATTATCGACTAAACAATTAAAACTCTATTATCAATTAAATTTAATTAATTCTATGATTAAATTAACTAGTAGCTATGTCAATAACTACATGATTATCAGTTGATGATAAATTCGTACATTAAGATTCAACTATGTTTCATTCCATCAATGTTCAATTTAATACTTTAATAATAACAAGTTATAATAAATCCCCAATGTTAATATCTCGAATAAATTCCTCCTATGTACGTTGGTTAATAAATTGATTAATTATTCCCCTCCAATTATTAACCAATCCAAATTGATTAATATCTTTTACCAAAACTTCAATCATTAATTAATCTCCACTAAATTAACTTTAATTGGATTGATTGATAACTATTTAGACCATTTATACTATTATTTATTAATAATTTGTTAGACCCAACAAACATTAATAAATAATAAACTCATCAACACTATTATTAATCGATCTAGAGAAACCTTACATAAACTTCATTAGTTAATATTTAATTAACTCTTAGCTCAATTAAGGTATATCAGTAATTTATTTAATAATACATAACGTATTAATAATAACATAATAATTCAAATCGTAGCAATGTTATAAAAATGTTATAACAATGACTCCTTATCATTTTAATAATACTTAATTAAAACTCAGTTAAATATTACTAAATCTTAAGTCTCTTAATTTAAGTGTTATAATAATTAAATCATCACTAATAGCCATTAAAAAATCTAAGGTCATTATTCAAGTCATTAGAATAAGACTTATCAACTTCAATGTAAATAACTTACAAACTAGGATGGGAGTAGAGAGAATGCTTGGTTGCGACCTTGCATTCCATAGTATGCCTCGTCTATATGAGAGGATACTAGTGGCCGCATAGGGATCACTAGGGGGTCGGAGTCTATTGAGAGACTGCCAAGGTAACTCTAGCGTGATCTATGCGATGACACTTTCCCGCTTACATAGTAAGTTCCTACATGTCTTTGTGTGCCTCTGGGATTAGATGTCATTTTGTGATTGGAACCTTTGAGTTAGTCTACTTTTAGGATTCCTAGACATAGAGAGTATTTATGGTATGTGATTTTGATAACCTGTTGGGACTTGAGATTATCTCCTTAGCACGATGGGAGTGGACCGTTTAGGTTCCATGCGGTCAGGTGGTAGTGCTTTTTCACTCTTACCATTTGAGATCCATTCGTAGACACCATGGTTGGAGCATTCTAGGTTGGTATTTATCTTCATTATATTTTTGGATCATTATGATGGATGTTATATTTTGTGATATATGTAATTACTGACATGTTTCTTTATATTGATGATTAGCATGTGATAGATGATGTTATCTACTTTGTAGAATCATCCTATGCTTTATTTTGCATGATTAGATTTCTTATGTATATGTTGTAGCATGTTAGATTACTTTCTGCATATGATGTTGTATGATTTAGGAGTGACATTCCTATTGTGTTAATACCGATGATCTCTTCAGTGATTTGGAATGTTACGCACGGAGGGATGGCTAGGGCCCACGATGATCTAATGATGCTATTTATGGTTGGGAGGAACTGTGCACTTAGTTAATTATGTTTGATGATTTATGGTTATGATGATGTATCATGTATGGTTTGTGGTTTCATTTATGTTATTGCATCATGGATTAGAGTTAGTATGATGATGTACTTTATTTACACGGATGTATATTCTTGTAAGCCTTTCATACCCTGTGGCATGTACAGTGGATGATTGAGCAATCGAAAACGTAATTTAAGAATGTTGGACTTTTCATTATTATTTTATGTGGATGTAGTATTAGATGGAAATATTAATAGTTATGTTAGATGTGATTTAACGTTAAAGGATCCTTAAGAATGTAACCTGTTATGTATGCATTGTTATGTTTACTTTCAGTTGGATGTTTTTATTGCTTTCGCTACTATGTTATGAATGTTGTTACTTTCATGTTTTAAAAAAAAAATGCTACCAAACTTAGTAAAATTTTAGGTTAATTCTTTTGGATCCCTTGGCGGGGCATTACAATGTCACTCTTTTTCACTCTTTCAAACTAAGCTCTATTAGGAGCCAACCCTGTAAAAGGTTACAAAACACACTATTAAATGTGACCTTGTTAAAGGATTTAATCACCCTATTAGGAGCAGCCTTGTCAAAGGACTTTAATCATTCCATTTAGAATGTCACCTAGTTAAAGGATTTACATAGACTATTAAGTCTTCTAAATGATTATTAGGTCAACCTATCTTAAGGGATTTTATTACAAATTATTTACAATGATTAGAAAAAAATTAATAAGTTTTGATCTATGTGATTAAAATTCACTTTTATAGGTTCAAATCTTAGTTTGGTCCTTGTGTTGTCTTGCTGATAAGTCTTCCATTCTCATCTCTAATCTTAATTTTCTTGGAAACCCTCGAAGCAATCAATCCACTCTACTCAACAACACTTAATCCTTATGTTTAGATTCACTTATCAACATTAGCATCATCTCTACAAGATTTCTCCTTTAGCTTTGCATTCACTCACACTTGTGTATTTCTAATCAATATTGTTATGTATGTCTCCTTTCACATATGCTTGCACTTTGCACATACACACACACCACCAATTATTTGGCTATGTATCTCTTTAAATAGGCAATTCATGCATTACAATTTTCTACATCCACCATAGATCTTAGGGTTTATGATCAGGTTCACCTTGATTCATTGTATATGTCCATCTTCTTGAGCTTCTTCTAGAAACTTCTATAGAATCCATTTTTTAGGTCTTTACCTAATCCTTGCCTTGAATTTAATTATCCAACTTATCAATCTTATCTTCAATGCAATTTACATCTCCCAAGAAATCAACAGTGTCAGCTTGACCTCATTATTTCCTCAAATTCATTCCTATATTGTCACTTGACAATCTCTAAATTATGACACTCAGTTGATGTAAGATTTTTGGCTTGGCATCAGCTGTCTCACTTGGTCAATACTAATGCTCGATCAACACTAGATTTTGTTGGCACTAACTATAGCTCAGTTGACTCTAGCATTACTCAGCATTCCTTAGCATTTACTCTATTGCTTGGCTTGTCTTAGCTTTCTTGACATAAACAATCACTTTTCTTTATCAAAGTCTATCTAATCAAATGTCCATTGTAACATCCTTTTCATAACTCAACCTTTCCTCTAGGTGCTATTGTTATGAGAAACTTCTCTAATCCTCTTCACCAATCAAATAGATATGATATTTAGATTAGGTAGCAATATGTCTTATCAATAAATTTGACATCAATGACAAAACAACAATTGTTCCAACTATAAGTTTCCAACATGTAGTTGATGCCCTTGTATTATTAATGCAATAGAATCTTGGGGTGGTTGACAATCTTGTATGTTGGAGTGGTTTTGACCTTAGAGTTGGTGAACTTGATTGAAATGAGGTGATGCTCGATCACTATTGGGGTAATTCTTGGTTGTAGGTTCACCCAAGGAACTTGGTGGCTAAAAGAGCTCAGCTATTCTAATGGTGCTTAGTAGAACTTATGCTTGGTGAATAGGGAGCTTGGTGGTCATTGTTTTTGCTCAATGGTTTGGGTCACCGACTGGGTGTTCTTGGGATATTTTTTTGGCCAACTGGTGCATTTAATTCATGAAAAGACTACATCTTAAGTCTTTATTTTGATTTTTCTTGCAACCCAAGATTAGACAACAAATGAGAATGTTAATCTAGCTCAAAGATTAATGAGAAAAAATAACCATAGAAACAGATATCATTTAATTGAAATGGATGTGGAAAAATTGAGAGAATGTGCTAGTTAACCTACACATACTATGAAGAGGAAATTGAATAAAAAATCTAAAGAAATAATTTGAGAATGTTGATACAATGGAGAAAACTCAACTATTATCAATTTCACTTCTTAAAGATGAATTAAAGGAACCATTGAAGCTATTGAATATAGATACAAGTATAAAAAAGAGGATGACTTCTAAACTAAAAAAATGTATTGTTGAAAGTGTTAAGGAAGGGTTACATTCCATTGGGAAAAAAGCTAGATCTATATATAAATCCATTGCACGAAGAATGATACTGTCATATGTTTTAAATAAAAAATTATGGTAAAAAAGATAGATCTCTTCACTATCATCTCATATTGGGTATAGTCAAAAGACAATCTTACTTTATCTGAAAAGGAGAAGCAATTTGGATGATAGTACATTAGAAGGAAAGTGGTTGTTAATGTGTAGAGCTCCTCGATCTGATAGGATTGTGGAAACAGTTAAGAACTTAGTTATTCAATGTTGGATTGATAACACGTGTCCTTCACCAAATAGAAGAGATATCATCAAGTAGAGGATTGGGCCTAAGGAATATCTTCAAAATGCAAAATATTGGTTGGATGTCACGCAACATGAATTGTATCTCTCATTTTGTGATTTAAATCCTGACACAAAGATTGGACAAGTAATGTTTGAAAGATTGAAACCCTATTTTGTGAAGATACATAAATATTTTGAAATATGTTGTTTTCGATATCATGTTCAATTTGATTTGTACTATCAGGGGTTCTGAAAGATGATAGAAGAAAGTGGTGGCTCTCAATTTTCTTTGCATAAATGACCAATCCAATTCATAACATCAATCTTGTGTGACAAACCAAATGATTGTGTAATAGGTGAAATAGATTGCATAAGAGGAACTTGTGAAACATGTGGCAACCTAACTAAATTTCCTTTAAGAGATGAAGATACTGATATGACGAGGATGGTAAAATGTAAGAGATATAATTATATAAAGTCAAAAAAAAAAATTGGAAAAGAATAAACAAGGTTGGAATATGTAGAGGATGAGATACCTGGTGGAGAATTTATGCCAAATTTTCATAAATTGATTCAACCATATATACGACATGCTTGTTTTTCTAGGTGGCAAGCAAAACAATTTCAAGCACTAAGAGAAACTTTCCCTCTCAGAACAATTTTATTTGTTGTTAACTTTGCAAATAATTACTCTTTCATTTCTCAAAAAAAATGTCAAGTGGAATACTACTTTACAGAGCAGGTTACTATTATGGTTCAAGTGTCTTATCGACATGCACAAATTGGCTTGGATCGTGTGGAAAGTATGGATCAAGTACAAGTCATTAAAAAAGAGTATCACTTTTATATTAGTAATGAAAAAGAACGTGACACACATTTTGTGGAACATTATTTTAAGGCTTTTTAGGCATAAAATAGAAAAACATTTTGTATGGTTAGATGGATGTGCAACATAATTTAAATCAGCTAGACCATTTTATGCATTATGTAGATATCATTGATACCTTAATATACCACACATTTAGAGTTTTTTTCAAGAGTGGACATGGAAAAGGTGAGCATGATGGTGTAGGAGCTTGTATCAAACATGTTTTAAGAAAGTATCAAATGTACTATAAAGAATATCACATTAACAATGCTCATGATGTGGTTGAGTAGGTGCAAAACACATTTTACAGTGCTAGCAAATACAAATAACATGTCATCACAAGCCTATCAAGTCATACCATTTAGAGTGTTTTAGGAGGTACCGGGTATAAATTAATTTGAATATTTAAATTGAATCAAATTTATATTTAATACATTAGGTGATAACTAAAATATGTACACACATGTTTAAAACTCATTTTTTATATGTATGTATGGACCTTACATTCAGGTGTTGATAGAAGATCAATGCATGCATGTAAGATTATGAGTATAGATAGAAATAGTGTGGTCATTATACACAAGAAAATACTCATGTTTTTGTCTTGATTGCATTGATGAAAACTATGATTGTTGCATTAATCAAGAATGTGGATGTGTGGGTGAATGGACTTTGGTGCCACAAGATGTTATCAATACGAATCAGTTTGAGGATGAAAACTATGATGATATTCCATTGGTTTCTGGTGATTATGACCATATTTTAGGATTGATCAGAGTTGGTATGTATGTATATACACATGTATTTTTTATTTTATTTTGGTTAATTTATATAAATTATACTCATGTACATGACACATGGAATTTATACACATACTTTGTGTAGGCAATGTTTTTGTAGTAATGGCAGAATTTGAAAATGTAGAAGGTGTTAGCTATTATTTATTGCATTACACCATACAAAGAGAGAAGCTAACAAAGACTAAAATAAGTGATGTTTCCCATAGGTTAGTATATATTCGAATCATGTATGTATATCTATATTATTTATGAATTCAAATTTATTGACTTATTTGATTGATGTATATACATATGTGTGCATGTACATGTATTCAACAATTAATTAATCTATATGATATTTTTAAAATGTGTATGCAAGTTCTATTGTTGTATAAGGAACATATTTGAAGCAAAGAAGAGTACTTTAAAATGGGATTCATTTCACTGATTATCAACCTAACAATAAGGTATATCAATATAGTAACCATGTTATTGCCATTGATCTAACACTTCATCAAGTCAAAGGATCTGGAATATGTAAGTGAAGGATTGATATTGATGATCATGGGAAAATATTAAATTTTATCCAACAAGCTGACCCACTTGATAGAAGATAGAAACAACTTATAATTTGAAACAACTTGAACATTTTGATATTTGGTTGAACTATTTGAAATTTGAAATTTGGTTCAACAATTTAAAATTTGGTTGAACTAATTATATTGAACTTTTACTCTTTCATTTAACTTGTCAAGTTTAAATTGTGATTCGTAACTAATTATAGAACTTAGGAACTTATATGCACCTAATTAGGACATGTGCCTTGAGGGGAAGAAATTCAAACACCTATCTTAAGGGGATGAAATTAGGACTTCTGACTAATTATATTGAACTTTTACTCTTTCATTTAACTTTTAAAGTTTAAATTATGATTTGTAACTAATTATAGAAATTAGGAACTTATATGCAACTAATTAGGACATGTTCCTTGAGGGGAAGAAATTCAAACACTTGCCTTAAGGGGATGAAATTAGGACTTGTGACTAATTATAAAAAAAATTTACTCTTTCATTTAACTTGTCAAGTTTAAATTGTGATTTGTAACCAATTATAGAAATTAGGAACTTATATTCAACTAATTAGAGCATGTGCCTTGAGGGGAAGAAATTTGAACACTTGTCTTAAGGGGATGAAATTAGGACTTCTAACTAATTATATTGAACTTTTACTCTTTCATTTAACTTGTCAAGTTCAAATTGTGATTTGTAACTAGTTATATAAATTAGGAACTTATATTCAACTAATTAGGACATATGCCTTGAGGGGAAGAAATTTGAACACTTGTCTTAAGGGGATGAAATTAGGACTTCTAACTAATTATATTGAACTTTTACTCTTTCATTAAACTTGTTAAGTTTAAATGTGATTTGTAACTAATTATAAAAAATTAGGAACTTATATGCAACTAATTAGGACATGTGCCTTGAGGGGAAGAAATTCTAACACTTGTCTTAAGCAGATGAAATTAGGACTTGTAACTAATTATATTGAACTTTTACTCTTTCATTTAACTTGTCAAGTTTAAATTGTGATTTGTAACTAATTATCGAAATTAGGATGAATTGTACATTTATTCTTTAGGAATTATGTAACTAGTTAGGATATATATATATATATATATATATATATATATATATATATATATATGTAATTTTAATTACCTGATACTTGTTCATATAAGGACATAAATTATATGTTATATATCAAAATTTATCTTAAGTACTTATCAAAATTCTAGGACAAAAATGACATTACCAAACATGTACATATTTAACTTGGATTGAATCAAACATGTTTCACAGCAAACACCATCATACACCTGTACACATGTACTCGTACATTATAAATTATAGATCCAATGTTGAATTTAATCATATCTAAATATCACTTGCATAGAAAAAAAAAACCACATATATATACATCAATTTCATCAAAAATATACTAGAACTTTATCCAACATAATCTAACATGTAAAAGAAATGTCTAGAGAATGTATATATGTATACCAATCATCAAACATGTCTATGAACCTGAACATAAACACATTTGTCAAACATCATTCTCAAGTCTACAATATATGTATCAATCATCAAACAAATAACAAAAACATGTATAATCTAGATCTCAGAAGATAATATCAAATATAAAGTGTGTGTGTGTGTGTGTGTGTGTGTGTGTGTGTGTGCGCGCATCCTGGTATCTATCTAGAATCTATGAACGTCTCTTTGCATGGAAGTCTAGATAAAATAATCTATAATAATAATAAAACTATAGATCATCAAGTGCAAGACTATCATCATGTCGTCTCCTCACAACACAATCTAAAGATTGACTATCAAGATGTGTTGAGCCCTATATATATTCAAGAGAAAGTGATATCAATGTACATAATCATGTTACATTAAATCTCTTAAATTTACAAATTGCATACGACTTATATGTATATACGTATGCATGTGTACATGTGTCTAATTCAAAACATTTAAAACTCACCTATCCACTACTGACATCATCGAATGAGTCTCAACAACGTACATAATCTAATATCAAAGATGGAGTAAAAAGAGGCATGTCCCCCTACAATACATACATACATGTGCAAAAAATCAAATTAAAAAATGTATAATTACAAAGGCACGATATGTATATGTGCATAAATTATTAGTTTCAAACAATTGACATTTTAACATGAACAAAAAAACTATAGATTTACCTGTGTAGATGCTAGCATTTGATAACACTTAGGCTGCCTAGCATTCACCAATATATCCAGATTTTGTTGGGCCTCATCTAGATCTATCTCTACATCTACACTAACATGATTGGTGACTGGCACATGTCATAATAATGATGAGCCAAGTGAACTAACTAGATAAGATGGTATAGAAGTAGATTCATCACATGTCAACAAGTCCATCCATCCTATAGTCAACAAGCTAAAGTTGATATCATCACTTCGCCCACATCTAAACTCTGACCATGCCCTACACTAGTTGAAGGGTCTCTACTAGTATGTATGTGTCCCTCTATAGCAAAAGAGTGGTCAGTAGGTGGATCATGATGTGTACTATCACCATGACCACTACCTGGTTGATGAGAGGAATGTGGCTAAGGATGTATCCCAATACTACCATGGGTATGATGTCGAACATCTGATATGGGTATGCCAAGATGCTCTGATATGAATCTATATGAATATAATAGATCCTCAGCAAGACTAGTCATAGTATCTTGTGCCAACACTCCAGTAAGACCCTCTAAGCTAGTCAATGAAGGGATGTCTACTACACTATACAAATCTCTTGAAGATGAAGCACCAAACGATGATCTAGAATACTAATGAGACATCAAATATTGGCCAACCTCATCACTCAAAATACATTCGACAACTATAGGAATCTCTCCAACTCCCTAAATCACCCCCCACAATTAGGTGCTATGCATGGCCTCATTAGTTGATGGACCTAATATAGGGGAAACAACAGGTACCCTCTCTCTAATAATCAACCTATGTGTCTTTGGTGGACGAACCGACAGCCTATCAGCTAGTCTACCACTATCCTAAATGTGATGGTAAATTAGTGTAGTTCACCACCTTTCCTAAGCAAACCTCAGCATAAAGTTATCATGCAAAATAGAGTGGAATTTGGTCATTATTTGGATAACTAATATGAGCAAAAAGGAAGTGTGGGTATATCAGCGAAACCATCTATGGATCTATACACTTAAGGGGAGAATACCCCTTCACAAACTTTTGTGGAACATAATATGGGAAACATTTTCTCTTTGGGACATCTTTGGCCACTAAGCCCTATACCTATTGTAGTGAAATACTTGAAGAGACCTCTCATCTCTTATTGTCAAGGACTCATGTATAGTATGTGCAGAATATGGAGTTGCACCATGAATCTCATCTCGAATATATGTAAGGCTATGTAAGATGTTCTCACATGTACTACTATATACACTAGAGCATGTGCCACTAGCCAAGGATTCGTGAAGTCTCTGAATCTCTTGGTTAGTGTGATCATAGATCTCATGGGGTGCAAAAGGCTATTGATATGGGGGAATAGGCCAATGTTTGGGGGGGACAATTTGTTTCTCGAGGGGGACAAGTTTTTGCTTAGGGGGGACAAGTTGTTGCTCGAGGAGGATAGGTTGTTGCTGCTCGGGGGGGAGGGGGGCAAGATGTTGCTTAGGGGGATAGGAGGTTGTTGATCTGCCATGTGGACCAATGTATATAGTATGCATCTATAATGTATAAACTTGAAATTTCAATTAAATTATGACATTTAATAAACTTGAAATTTATTACAATGACATTTAAGAAATTAGAAATTGTAAACATAAAATTAAACATATAATACATGCACATGAATCAAAATTATTTTTAAATGGTGAAATGGATGCACATGTACATGTCTCAAATTTACTTTTAATATATATAAGTCCTAAAACATAAATAAGCATAAATGTTTGAAATTTATTTTTGAACATTCAGAATGAGCATGCATGTATGGACCCTAAACATGAAATGAACATAACATACATGTGTGTTTTATTTCTTGAACTTCAAATTTGAATGTTGTACATGTGCATATATGAACCCTAATAAAAGCCTAATATTTATCCAATAAAACCCTAATATGAACCCTAATAAAATCCTAATCTAAACTCCACGAAAAAGTGTAATCAAAACCCTACCCTTAGAAGCTTAATTGTAGTCCAAATGTAATTCTAATCCTAACCTAAACATTGTTGATCAAATAAGTAAGATTGACAAATGAGTGTCAACACACTTAACCATCTTCACTATACATGTCGAGTATACAATGGAAGCCAAGCCAGAACTCTAACACATGTCGAGTTATAGATAGTGTCGAGTAGATCAGAAGATAGTATGTTTCGAGAAAAGCAGAAGTCCAATGTGTGCCAAGCATTGCGAAGTTAATAGGAGCCAAGTGATTCAGGAATCAGTAGAAGCCAAGCAATGCAGAAACCTAATAGGTGTCGAGTAACACAGGAAGTTAATAGGTGTCGAGTAACACAGGGAGTTAATAGGTGCCAAGTAACACAAGAATTCTATAGGTGCCGAGTAACATAGGAATTCTATAGGTGTCGAGTGACACAATAATTCTATAGGAGCCAAGTAACCAAGAAACACAATGGATGCTAAGCAATTTAGAATAGATGGTGTCGAGCATCAGTATTACTTCATGTGCTGAGCAATGCAGGATCAACATGAAAGTTTGTGCAATCGCAAACCATGATGTGAAATGGTTATGCATGACTCATGACAGAATAAAAGGATAAGATCAAATCCTCCCAACCACCTATGCAATCCTCATGCAGCCAATTAGAAAATTAGAGAGTGCATGTAGCCAATGGGTGAATTTCAAGGGTTTGAGCGAGAACACTTGAATCAAGGATGTATGATGAACCACTAATCTTTATAAGGAAGTCTTAACGCCATTAAACACAGCATGGAAAGAAGGAGGAAAAGCAGAGCCTGTTATTAAGGTCGTTGCAGAACATTTGGTGTCAAAGATTTAGTGGAAAGGACAACATTTACACATCTAGTTGATCAGAACAGAACAAGGAACACAATCAGTAGATCAGATCTAGCAGAAATCAATAATAGAAGAGTAGATCAAGTACTTGAGATCAGCATCAAAGATTGCATTAGATCAGGTGTATTATTCTAATACTTTCTCACAATTGTATTAGGAATTTGGAAATCCTATTGAGTTGGGTGTGTTTAACAGCTCTATGTAAATCCTTTAATAGGGTGACATTCTAAGTTGAATGTTCTTAAGTCCTCTAACAGGGCACACTCCTAACAGGGTGTAGAAATCCTTTAATAGGGTCACATTTAACAGTGTGTTGTAGCCTTTAATAGGGCAGGCCTTTAACAAGGCAAACCATCAGAAGTGGTTGAAATCAATTGCTCTAGTAATTTTGTGGGTGTCATCCCCACTCCAATTTTACCTTCTTATTCCTGGAGGGTTTTTGGGTTACCAAAATCTCAAGTGTTATGTGGTGATGCATGTTTGCTTCTCATGATTGTTTAATGTTTATATGCATGCATGTTAATTTCAGTTATATGTTATTAAGGATTTAAAACAAGTGATAAGCTAGACCCAAAACCCTTATCTTAATTCTAAACCTAATCTCTATCATGTGTGTGTGTGTGCAAGAACTTCATAATTGAATTGATTCTTAGTCAATTTATATCATGTGTGCATGCAAACAACTTCATAATTGTTGATTAAGTCTAGAGAGTCTAGATCACATGGGTGGACTAGGACACATAACTAGGTTAAATACAGAACTAGATTGAATAATAAATTAAGGGGTCCTAATATAAAATGTCTTAAACTTGGGTTCTAGTTTAAGATATATTCATAAATAAAGCCTAGAGCTCGAAGAATCTATAATCTAATGTATCAAAATTTCTATATACACAAGAAAATATAGTTCAAGCACTCTTAAAGTGATGGTTTAAGGGTTTAAAATATCAAAATTTCTATATACACATATCACATGAATTTCTAAATTACAAACTTGTTATGGTTTCTAGTTTTTAAATATATGCATACATTTAAAGGGCTCATACCCTGATCCTAGGTTCATGTTATTCATTACTATGGTTTACTAATACAATGTTTTTTAAAGGGGTTTTAAGTTATGTGCAAGTTATTTATATGAATTAGGGAACTTTATATATTTAATTGTGTGTTCACTTTGTTAATTTAGAGTTATCATTCAAAGTTTTTAGTTTAAGTCAAGTGTAATTTAGGTGAAGTATTAAAAAAAAATTGTGTACATTCAATTTCAAATTTTCCATTGGTATACAATTTAAGTCAAGTGAGTATCAAAAACATATATTTAACGAATTTATGTGGTATTAAACATACAAAATGTACATACATTTAGTACATGTATTTATATTATATATACAAATTTAAAATTAAGACATGTTAATCTAAACATAGACACACACACACACACATACACATGAACTTAAAATTAATATATTACAAGTTCACGTGTGTACATTAAAAAATCAAACGTATGTATATATCCACACTATATATGTGTGTGTGTGTGTGTGTGTACGTGCATGCATATGTATACATACATAATACGTATATAACATACACACACACACACACATATGCATGTACATAAACACACACACACACACATATATATATATATATGCATATATACATACACATGATATGTACATATACGTGACATATATATATATATATATATATATATATATATATATATATATATATATATATATATATATATATATATATATATATATATATATATATAGACACACACAAAAAAAACGTTAAATTTAACTAAAAAACATTAGAGGGTAGAAAATGAAAATTCATACCTTTTTCAAAGTTTGATGAGTTGGATGCTTGTAGCCATGCACTTTCGATCAAAACTGTAGACTCTGTTGCCAACAATGACATCTGGGGTCAAATATGTGTTTCTTAAAGCTTTGAAAAAAATTTAATAGTTTCGATCAAAACTAGCTATCCTGGGACTGAGGTTAACAAACCCCATCTAGGCTTCGATCAAAACTATCTAGGAAACTACGTGGCACCCATAGTTTCTTCTGAAACTACACATATAAATAGTTTCTATCAAATTGTTTATAAAACTTTCTATTGAAAGTATGAAAACGAAAAGTTGTGCAATTTTGGAGGAATTTCTTTCTCCAAAAAAGTGTAACCCACTATTGTGGGTTCACCCTCATGTTGTGTGTGATTGTGATGTAGATCAATCATGATGTGTGAGGACATATTTTTGGGTCTTGGTTCTTTCTCCTATCTCCATTTAATAATTGTTGTAAGCCGACTAAGGCATATTGTGTCTATTTGGGTTCTAGAAGTTTATGTTTGCAACATGCTGACTTGTGGTCATGCAAGTATAAAAGAAGGGTTTGGGTAGAGCGAGAGCAATAGTAACAGAGATTCAAAGAAGGAATTTTGAGTTGTGAATTGAGAGCAGAGCTAGTCGCTAAGTGTGGAATTAGGAAACAAGAAGGTTGCTTAGTCGCTTGCGAGCACAAGTTCAGATCTTTCTTGGTGTTTCAATCAGGTTGTTGTGTTGTTACAGATTTGGGCTAGCTAGGGCTGGGTTAGATCTTGTGAGATCTTGCAAATTTGTTACTCTAATTATTGTGTATTGATCATAATTGAGAAGGCCTTATCAATCAAATCAAAAAAAATAGTGTCATGAATAAATTTGAAGTAAGGATCTGAACACATCATATAAATCAAATCAAATACCACTCTATATTTATAATATAGATAGAAAATAGGGATAAATAGGGAAAAATAGAAGTGCAAAGCACATGATAAACTTGTATCCACTACAACTTCAAAAAAAAAGAATTTGAAATAAGGCATTAGAGATACAGATAGAATCTCGAGGATATATTTATCTAATGCCCTGCAATCGAATTACTATAAAAGCTTTACGATTCACTGATTGTTCGAATAAATCCCGGATAAAATTTCTTGAAAAGGAAAGCAAATCCTGAAAAAAAAAGGAAACTGCCCACTGAGTTACTCTGTAGCCATCACACATTTAATAAAATGAGAACATAGTTGAAAAGCAGATGGAATATGCAATGCCAAAAGCTCAAATCTTGAGAAGATTGAGTGGGGTCACGCGCTTCACCCAAAATCATAAATCCGCGACCATGGTGTTTAATCATGCGTCATTGTTGTTGAAGGATCTGGTTATTGAATGGGCTTTAAAAAAATGCGATTTCTTGAATTTTAAAGGATTACAATCAAGATCTGGGATCCGGTTTGGTGGCGGTCAAGATCATCCAGCGCTTGCAAATTACACGGAGCTTCTCTTGTACATAAGCGCTAGATTGGGTGGGTGTTCTTCCCTGCACATGAATCAGCTTCTGATTTTCCTCTGACGCAGCTAATTCTGTTACTTTTGGAGATTGTAATCATCGTATGGTACCGAATTTTCAATTGGGTACTCAAATTTCCATCGAATTTCGTATAATTTTGTCCGGTTTGCTCTCTCGCACACCTGGCTTGGCCTGTCAATTGATATTCAAACCCTAATTTGGGGAGAAAAAGGGGAAATCTGCTGGGCCAGGACAGCTGATTGAAATGTTTAGATTTCCAGTTGAGTTGTGAAAATTCAATTGGATTCGGTTACGAGTGGTCGAGATTTGATTTGAGTTTGGAATGAATATATAAATTAGGGTTTTCTAAACGGGGTTTTTGCTATAAGAATCGATATTGCTTGGTTGGGACTGGAATTGAAAGGAGTTAATATATTTGAAGAGAGAAGAAATGGGGCACAATCAAAATGAGGCGAGCAGATGTGAATTCCATGTCCTTGCTGTTGATGACAGCGCTCTGGATAGAAAAATCATTGAACGACTGTTGAGAAGTTCTTCTTATCAAGGTAAATCTTCAAACATGACGTATTTTCCCTGTTTGAATATCAAATTTGGTCATTGATTTGCTGCAAAATTTGTGAATGTTTCTCTGATGAGTTTGTTCATGTTGTTGTTGTTGTTGGCAGTGACTAGTGTTGACAGTGTGAAAAAAGCTCTTGAGTTCCTTGGTTTAGAAGATGACCAGCAAGGCCTAAATGTTGATGTATGTATGGACTGAAAGCATTTCAGAGGCTCTTTGATTTATGCTGTAGATGTTCATGATTTTTCTTATGAAATTTTGTCCTCTGTTTAATGCAGAAGACAAAGGTGAATATGATAGTCACAGATTACAGTATGCCAGAGCTCACAGGCTATGACTTGCTTAGGAGAGTTAAGGTATTATACAATGCACACTAATAATTATTAACTCAAGACCTCATATGAGAGGCTCACAAGATACCATTTTTTCCATTTTCATAAATTCATTTTGGAAATTAAATTATTTTTCTTATTTAGACATTTCAAATTCCTTACCAGGAATCATCAAGACATAAGGATATTCCTGTGGTGATTGTATCTTCAGAAAATGTGGAGTCCAGGATCAGCAGGTAAGCAATGCAATTACTTGGATCATATTTTCAGTCAGGCGGTAAATCAAGATATTTCAAATAGGTTCATTAGATTTTCACAATTCATATTAGATGATTATTTTTCTTCTGGAATCAATTGTGTGGTAGTTTTTAACATCAATGTTCCAGATCATGCTACATGGTCCATCATCAGAATGGAGGAGAGCAAATAAACTACATTCCAATGATTGATCATGATTTATAACATTCTTGCTAAAAACTACCATACAATCAATCCCAAAAGAGAAATAATCATATTCCAAATGCCTTACCAGAAGCCCAGATTTAGTGTCTGTTAAATTAAGACATTTTATTGTTTATTCTTCTTGTTGGCAAGGATGGTTCCTGATTCTATTAATTTTTCTGTTTTATGAACAGTTACTTGTCAGGAGGTGCAGAAAAATTCATAATGAAACCTGTGAAGTTATCAGATGTTCAGACCCTCAGATCTCACATGCTCCATTTTTGTTCATCTTGTAGGAAGCAACAAAGGCTCCCTTCAAATAAAAGGAAAAGCATGTTTGATAGCATTTATCCACAACTAGAGAAGAAAGCCAGATTCAGTGAACAAGAAATCCCCTAATACATTTCTTAAAAAATCATCATCCAAGGGCCAAGACCAAAATTTTGAAATATTTTTATTCTTTGAGAGTTTTAATCATGTCGCAGTCTTCTGATAATCAATTCAGAGAAATTATCTCATGATTAATCATATCTGCAGGACTTTTTAGTTCATACAGATAATTTGTGAATATTCATGAGATGAGTACTTGACTACTTCAAGAAAATCCATTAAATCTTGTTTACCCTACCCAGGGCAGAGGAACTGAGTCTGAATCTAACTTCATGAGAAATATTGTTGTTTCTAACAAAAAGAAGAGATTCTATTTGTTGAAGATAGGCAGACAATTTATGAACTCTCTCAACATTGCCTAAAGGCTGAGAGAAGGAAGAAACTGGAAATGAAATAAATTGTCAGTTATCACCTAATTTAATGGTAAAGGTAAATTTTGATTGGTTCAACTGTTCAAGACTGATATTTAAATGGAGTGATCCAAAGTTACTGAGCTTCACTAAACATCCATAGAACTTGATTTCGATTAACTCAATCTTATACCACATCCACAGGTTAACTCAACCCCCTGGCTTGAATCCAATTCTCCCATTCCCACCATTAATACATAAGGGTCCGTTTGGTTCCTGATGACAGGAATTGGCTTTTTCAAAATCCAGATTTGAAAATTTGTGCATTTGTTTCAAAATTTGCAAAATGGAATTAGCATACGGGACTTCCAATTTGGTCTCAAAACCAGGTTTTCCAACTTCCTACTAGCCAGTAGGAATTGAAAATCAAAACCTGGTTTTGTTTTTTAAGGAGTGTAAAAACAATAGATTGGACTACTTTTTGAAATTTGCCTTCAACTCCAAGCTTACGCACTTCACACACATCTTCCGAATGAAACAAACAGTTTCAGTAAAATCCCAAAAATTGGAATGAAGATATGCAAAACCTTGATTTGGCTAAACCAAGGTTTGTAGAAATCCAGGTTTTTTGAATTCCACGAACCAAACAGACCCTAAATGTGGATTATAAATAATAGTTTGTTAAGTTTAATAGGATCACTGCAGAAGTAATTGAATTGCCTTCTTGGTATATTTTTTCCAAAGGCAATGATCTTATATTTATATTAGAAAAAAGATCAAGAGTCGACATGTCCTATGAAGGGACATGTCCATTCATTAACATAAGGATAATTATATATATCGTTGTATAAATTTTTTCTAATATAATAACAATATGTAATTTCTCACATAATAATATATATCACATTATATAATAATAATAATAAACTCATATGTCAAATATAACAAGAATATATGAATTATATCTCATATATAATCATATGTATTGTTTTTCGAGTTGATGGTGTTTTGTTTTTTGCATCAAGAAAAAATAGCTTTGTATCTAATGGACTGTGAAAAAAATGTATCTTTAACAAATATGTTTTTTCATTTAGAAGACGTTTCAAAATTTGACTTGACAAACAAGATTGACCAAAAAATTCGAACTATTTAGCAACAAAGTCAAAATTCTTATATCTACCATTTGTATTCTCGTTGTAGTCTAACTCAAATGCTACAATGTTTTTAAATCTATCTCCCTCCCAATCCATTAAGGTAGAGCATAAAAGAGATCCCAAGATCTCCATAAGTTAGATGGCAAATATTTTGCTCATGTGAACATCCTCATTAGATCAATACAAGCTCCTTACAATAAAACACATTAAAAATGATCTATGAAAGATAGAGATTTACAACTTAGAAATCCCTTTTTATTTATAAACCACCTACACAATAGAAGCCAACTATGGAGGACCAAGAGTCGACACTAAGAATTATACACATAGATATCCCTATGGGCAATCCGTTTATGAGAACCCAATATTTTGATCTAATTAAATTAAACCTCTCGCACATTTCACCAATGTGTTTTTGCGTAGAAGGGTGCGATATACTTAGAGACAAATATTTGCAACCATGTGCATATTTTTGTTGAGGAAGACCAAGCTTCACTATCCTCAAAATGAGGGACCATAGATCACCCAAAGTCTTTCAAAGAACACAAATTACATTCTTGATTGGTTGTTACATTATTTCCCCCATAATAAACTTGAGGTATGATATTTCGAAGTTAGTAGAAACATTTTCCTTTTGTATTAAAAACATAGATATCAAAAAAATGGAATCAACAATTAAAATGTAAACATGATGGGAGTTCCTCTACTTTGAAGGATGGTGATGGTGGCTCTAAGGGGATGAAGGTGTTAGTGATAGCTATGCAACCACATGGTTGGATGACTAGAGACACAATCAGGTAGAGGAAGATGATGAGAAGCTTCTTGATCTTATAAACTTGGGATCGTGTTTGCTTGTACAACATGGATTGAATGTAGCTTGACGAGGATGAAATTATTTTAGACACTCTTCTCTAAAGTCATGTTTGAGAGAGGCAGGGATGATTGGAAGGATGAGCTTTCATATCTATCTTTGTCTTCTACCTAGCATCATTTTTTAAGGGTCAAATTGGGGGAGCTTGATCATGAATATAGGAGATGCTTTCTCCCACTCTCTCCCAAGCTCCTAATTGAGCATTATGTGAGCACCCATATTCCCAATTTGTCGGATGTAGGTGATAATGTGGATTTTTTGAATGTCAATGTGATGGAGTATCCTTTGTTAATCAAACCTATGGGTCATGTGGTGTTGAAAGCCCTCCCTTTTCCTTTAGATGTGGTCTCCTATTATTGGATCTCTAGTTGTTTTCGTTTCAATTTGGTCTTTGATGTGTCTAGGTCTCCTAACCCTCTACCTACCTCTCTACTCTATGATATTAGGCATATCACCTTTATTGAGGTGCCCCTTGCTCCCTATTGGTACAAAAACCTTAACCAAAGCATAAGGTTTAATATTTTGTTATATGTAGTCAACCTTGGTGCGATGTAATAAAAAGGGTGAACTTAGATATATACACACACATACACATACATCCAATACATCATATATTTATATAATTTAATGTCTCGCACATCTTAATTCATTTATCCCACTTTCTTATTCTCACATATATTTACTTGATATTGTTTCACACATGTTTTTGCTCTATTCCACACTCTTCTCTCCCACTTTTCCCTCTTTGTATATCATTTTAATGTCTTGCATAATACCTTTATCTCACATCCTTTCATAATACTCGTAATTATTGTATTCCTATGAAGATGACTTTTATTCTATAACATATTACCCTTTAGTAGATTATTTTAGTATATTTGAGGTGTCTTAAGGCTATTTAAGTGGTCTATATTGGGCATATGGGTTTATAAATAACCTAAATAGAGTCTATGGCACCTCATAGCTTTATATCATACCAAATCCATCCCAAACGTAAAACATTGTCTTGTTCTCAAGACAACTTAGTGAAACCCTTTTATCCTTCTAAGGATACTTCATTTTTATAGGTAAAAGGCCATGAGGCCCAATATTGTGTTTAGATTTAAAAAACCATCTCAATTGGGCACCAGAGATTAGAGATGGATAGGTATCCTTGGTGGAGCCCTAACATAAATATCTCACTGTGATTTATCCAATTTTGGCATCTATTTTTTATTTTTGAATTTATAACTTTGTTCTTCATACTTCCTTGTGAATATAACCTGAAAATCTAACTTGGCTACGATCAAGTTGTTAAAACGAAAAGAAGTAAGCTTCATAATCAAATTTGAAACTTGTCTCCAATTAACTTTAATTTTAAAATCAACTAGTATATAAAGAAAAGTTATAAATAACTAAAAATATGTCACTTATTAACATTAAACTTACTGATGCAATGCAAGGTAGGAAAATCCTCGAAGGAGATGTCCTAGCCTCCAGCAAATAACCATACAATAGAAGATAAACAACAATGCAAGATTTGAAGCCAAGTCACAATAATTTATTCATGGATATAACTAATTAAATGAAATGTGTCGGGTTATAAGGCCTTCCCGATTATGACCAAATACAAAGAAAATAATAGTTCTCCAAGATCCCTCAAGATCCACTCCAAACCCTAGCTAGTCTAGATCAACACTCTTATAGAAACCTCTAAGGAAGATCCAACTGGTGCCCGCAAGCCCACCAAGCAATTTTCTTGTTTTTCAAACCTCAGCTACTAGCCTTTCTCAAAATTTGCTCCTCTACCACTTCTTGTTCTCCAAGATGGATGAATAATGACTAAAGACTTCACCACAACCCCTACTTATACCAATCTAAGCCACAAATCATCCCTGAATGCTAAAAACTGAATAAACCTAACATTAAATACTTGAAGAGCCACAAGTCGGTCTCCAACAGAAATTAAATACCAAATGCCTTTAAAGGCTTACAATACTTATTAAATACATTAGAATTAATTACCCAAGACCCAAATAGATCCACTCAACCCTACTAAAATCTTTTAATCATGCAGGATAGCCAACTACTCCAGGATGCTCCTACATCACTTACATGATATCAACTAAACTTAACATGTTTATTTTGATAGTAAAAGTTTTAAACCAATTTCACTTCAAGAATAAGTGTCTAACTTATATTTATCATTTTAGCTTGTCTTATTAGAATCTCTTCTATGTTTTCTCGTGTTAGCGAGATTATCTCCTTCTCTATTACCTTCCCTACAAATTTTTTTTATGATTATTTCTTAGAATTGATTAATGATGACTAGGGTGGATTCAAGTTTAGAATTTAGGGTCCAATTTGAGGTCTTTCTTTTTCTTAATGCAATTAGGATAATTTGTGAGTCTCCTTCGATAACTAATTTGTTAATACCTATCTCTCTACTTAGAGCTATAACTTCTATCAAGGCCTCTAATTCGGCTTAATTATTAGATATTATTCCTAAAGGTTTAGCATGTTTAGTTAGGCATGATCTGTTATTAGAACAAATAATACACCCTATCCATGTTGGTCCTAAATTACCTCTAAAGGCCCCATCAAAATTGAACTTTATCTATCCTACACAAGGAGGTTCTCATTTACATTCTTTCTTAGTGATCTTGTTGGACTTTTTGTATATCATTGATGGATTAATTGGTTTGAACCAATTTTTATGCATATCTACATCCCAGTTTGAAAAGGAACCTTCCTCCTTGTATGTGTTTCTGAGATTATTGTTAGCTACCTCAATAATACAAGCCTCCAATTTATTAAAAAGGTATGTTAGATCCATCTTTTCATTACAAAAAATTAGTCTATTCCTTTCTTTCCATAATTCTCATAGGAGTATAGAAGGGGATATTTTCCATAAATTACTATAAACCTTAGAGCAACTATGTTTTGGCGAACTTTTTATAAACTTTAATAAGTTATTAGGGAATGTGGTTTGCTAATTTAATTGTTTACATAACAAATGCAAAAATTCTTAGCAAAGGGACAATCATAAAGAAAATGTTCAAATGTTTCATATTCTTTTTTGCAAAGTGGGCATCTAGATGGTCCTTCAAAACTCATCTTGGTGCACCTATCTTCTGTTAGAACTATCTTCTGAAGAATAGCCCAAAGGAACATACCTTCTTTTAGATGACATACATGTGGAATCCCAACATAGATTTAGAGGGATGTCAATCTTATCCCATTGTTGAGATTTATTAACGTTTATACCCTAGTTTGACTAAGTTATAATTTCCATCTTTGGAGGCTCCCCAAATTAATTTATATTTCCCATCTTTATGGTTTTCTTTCCTACTTTTTAAAAATTGATTTAAAATGTACTTTTCATGTGATGAAAGTGGAGTTTCATCTAGGGTTTTTCATTTTCATCCTCCATACTGATTATAGTTAATTTTAATTCTATGATAACTCACATTATTGTCACATTGAGTTGAAAGAGTATTTTTGATGTTTATAGGTAGACTTACACTATCTAGAGGTGAGAGCCCATCCTATGAATCTTTCCAAAATAAAGCATCATGTTGTTAACCGATACCCCAAGTTAAGTTATTAGCTATTGATGGGTGACAATCCAACATAAGTTCCAAATTCTTGAACCTATTGGAGGATTTTTAGTTTTGAACAAAGACAAAGGATTATTATTGTTTAAATATTTGTGATATTAAATTTTGGCCCATTTACAATTATGTTCTTTAAACGGTATCCAAATAAGTTTTGCACCTAGTGCCTTATTTTTCCAACTCAAATTTATATGCCTATGCCTCCAAATTCTTTGGGTCTACATATATTTTCTCATTTTATTAAACCTTATTTTTCTTTCTCTAGTCCTATGTGAGAAGAAGTTTTTAAATTTGAAGTCTAATTTCCTTTTTACACCTTTGGGTAGGGAAAGACATGACATATGATATGTGAGGATGGTCAATACTACTTTGATTATAGTCATTCTACCAGCTTTAGTTAACCATTTCCTTTTCCAACTTCCCTTTTTTTAATCCGATTTTCTAAAATCATATCCCAAGCTTTACTTTCTCTAATAACTTTTTCAATTTGAATACTAATGTATTTGCAAGGAAAGGTTCCTTTTCTTAATTCCATTATTCTACAAATTTCTCTATCCACTTCCTCTTTGGTATTAATAAAAAAAATCTCTAATTTGTTAGCATTTACTTTTTAACCTGATGCTTCCATATAATTATTTATTATTTGCTTAAAATTTTGAGCTTCTCTTGAAGTGCTTTCTCCTCGTAGAATTGTATCATCTACAAATTGTTGATGTGTTATTTTAGGGACCTCCTCAATTACTGTGATTCCTCTAATTTTCCTTTCAATTTGACTTTATTATAGCTTCGCCAAAAGCTTTTGTCATTATAATGAAGAGAAAAGGTACTATAGGATCCATTGGTCTTATTCCCCTAGATATGCTAAAAAAATCTTCAATGGTACCATTTATGAGGAGGGAGATTTTAGGTGTCGAAATATAATTATACATTACATTGATCCATTGATGAAGGAATCCAAAAGCTCTTAGTGTTTTACATAAGAATATCCAATCCACTTTATCATAAGCTATTTGGATAGCTAACTTCATTAGCATACAAGATTCTTTGTTAATTTGTACATAATTAATTAATTCTTGAATTGTGATAACACCATCGAGAATTGACCAATTAGGAACAAAATATGTATGCTCCTCTAAGATGAATTTTGGTAGTACTTTTTAAAGTATGTTGACTAGTTCTTTTGAGAGTATTTTTTTTATATTGTATTGCAGAAGGCTATGGGCCTAAAATCTCCTGGATCCATATGTTTAGTTTTCTTTGGAATTAAAGCTAGGAATGTATTATTGATTTTATTTAGAAGGGATCCAGAATTCCTAGTTGCCTCAATAGCCTTTGAAAGATCATCTCCCAAAACATCCCAATATTTTTGAAAGAAAAAGGCTTGAAAGTCATCAAGGCCTAGAGATTTATCAAGATTAAGTTGAAAAGGGGCATCTTTAGTTTCTTTGAAGGATTTGAGAAATACAAAACCACAAAAGCCAAAGAATACATACATGTAAAAACCTGCCACAGAGAAGAAAAAGACAAGAGGAGGCAAGGGTTTTTCTCTGAAAATAAGCAAATTGTATTCTTAGAAATGAAAAAGATGTAAGATAATACAAACAATCTATCCTTATAGAAGGAGATCGAGACCTAAAAAGGGTAACCTAAAAGGTAAATTCTATTTAATAATTACTAATTAATTATTAAATGAGAATGCAAAAGGTGCATAAAGTGAAATCTTAAGAAGGGAGTACATCTAATTTAATAAATTAAATTAAATTAACACTTTACTCTAAGACCTCCCCTTAAGATGAGCAACAATGCACAAAGAGAAATGAAACTACAATACAATGCTAAAAGAAAACTTGGGTTCCAACAACAAGGCCTAATGAGGTACCCAATCACAACCAAATCTCTATGAAATGAAGGAATAGAGAAAATCCAGTGGGAAAAACTCTACTCCAAAAAGAGATAGCATGAAAGACTCATCACTAAGACCCCCCAAGGACAACTTCCTTCACCCCAAGCATAGAATGTAGTTCAAGATACCGTGGGGATGTAAAAGGTTTAGTGAAGATGTTTGCAACCTACTGAAAAGTAGGAATGTACTCCAAGCTCAAAGTGTCATCCTAAATTAGGTGCCTGATGAAGTGCATGTGAAGCTCGATGTGCTTGGTTTGTTGATGCTCAACTGGGTTGCATGAAATGTGTATAGCCCTCTGATTCTCATACCAAAGAAAGGTGGGACTATCACAAGAAAAACCAAACTCTATCATCAACTGTCGAAGCCAAAAAATCTCCTAACTAGCCAATACAACTGCCCTATATTCTACCTCTATAGATGATAATGCATGAGCATGCTGCTTCTTGCAAGACCATATGATAGGACCAGAACCAAGATAGAATAGACTTGCGATCATCAATATCACCAGCCCAATTTGAATTTATGAAACCAATAATGTGAGGATCCCCTGATGTGTAGTGAATGCCATAACACATTGTACCTCTAATATACCTCAAGATATGTTTGGAAGCTTGCTAATGACTCTCATGAGGATCATTGGAGAATTGAGAGACAAGCCCAACCGTAAAGGAAATATTAGGATGTGTGTGTATTAGGTACAACAAACTACCCATAAGTTGTTTGTATAAAGTGGAATCTATTGTAGGAGTAGAGCAAGTGGTAGATAAAACAACACCTGACTGAAAAGGTGTGGGATCAGGCATGCAATCAAGCATGTTGAATATCTTAAGCATATCAAGAGCATACTTATGTTGGAGTATGACTATCCCATCTAAAGACTGGACAACACGTAGGCCTAAAAAGTAATGTAGAAGTCCAAGATTTGTCATCAGAAATTGCTCTTTCAATGCTTGTTGAACACTTTGTATCATGGAGATTGAGCTTCCTGTAATGATGAGGTCATCAACATAAAGCACAAGTACCAATAAGTCAACCCCATGACGTTAAATGTAAACTGTGTGATCCAAATGACACTGAGTGAACTGTGAAGCAAGCAAGAAGGAATCCATCTTCTCATACCAAGCCCTAGAGGGTTGTTTGAGACCATATAAAGACCTCTGAAGCCAGCATACTAATGAGGATTCATGCACAAAACCATGAGGTTGCTCCATGTAGATCTCCTCATGAAGGTCTCCATGCAAAAAGGAACTCTTCATGTCCATCTAAAAATTTGTCCATCCCTATGAAGCTACAAGAGAGAGTAAAAGGAAAATAGATTTCATCTTGGTAATAGGGGCAAAGGTCTCAAGGTAATCAATACCCTTAAACTATGAAAAACCCTTTGTAAAAAGACATGCCTTGTACCTATCAATAAAACCATCTACAGTGTACTTGGTATGGTACACCCACTAGTATTGAACCAACTTTCTTCTTTTTGGAAGAGGAAAAAGATTCCATGTGTGTTTCTTGATCAAAGAAGAGTACTCATCATCCACAGCCTTATCCCACTTTGAGTGTCCTGTCACCTATGAAAAAATATATGGATCGTCTGAAATGGCATGACTCAAGAGGCCACTACCTATAGTCTAAGCATAAGTGCAATGAGTATTAGTAGGATCACCTGCCAAAATTCCTACTACATCAATAGTATCAGAAGCCCACTTGGGCACTCACAAAACATCTGGTGGAGGTGGTGAAGGGGGACCAATATCTAGATCTTCCTCAGAGGATGTGTAATCTTGTAGAGGAGTAGAGGAAGTACTAGGTAGTGAGGAAGAATCTGGAGATGGAGGATCCATCGAAGGATGACACTCATCAAACTGAACATCTTGCTAAAATAAGACATCTCTAGAATCAGGGTCAAACAACCTATACACCTTCACATCCTCATAGTAGCCAACAAAAATGAGTGTTCGGCTCTTCTTCTCCATGGCTTTCTACTGAGAATCTAGAATAAATGCCCAAGCCTCACTACCAAAAATGCAGAAAGTAGAAACATTGGGCTTAACATGAATCCAAGCCTCCTCAAGAGTCATGTATCACAATACCTTGTGAGGCATCCAATTGTAAATATAGTTGGCACAATTGATAGCTTCAACCCAGAATGAAGAACTCGTAGATCTAGACTAAATCATACAATTGGCCATCTCCTGTAATGTCCTATTCTTTCTCTCTGCAACCCCTTTGTGATGAGGTGTTTAGGGAACAAAGAACTGATGTTGTAAACCATGCTCAGTGCAAAAATCTCTCAAAGACTAATTTAGATATTGCCCCCATTTTCAATGCATATATGCGTAACAAAAAGACTAGACTGCTTCTCCACAAATGTCTTAAAGATTAGAAAGGAATTAAAGACATCATACTTGTACTTCAAAAAGTACACCCATGTGTGTCTAGAGAAGTAATCTATGAAGGTGAGCATATATTGAGCACCTAAAAAGATGGAGTGGGAAATGACATAGGATTACTATGTATCAACTCCAATGGTGCCTAAGCATGTTTATTTCTACCTGTCAGAAAAGGATCTATGTGATGTTTTCCAAGTGCACAACCTTGACACACACCATCAGTGCAAGAGATCTGAGGCAACCTAATCAATAGCTCCTGTGTACTCATCTGTTGTAGATATATTTAGTTGACATGGCCAAAACACTCATGCCAAAGCTTTCTTATTGTGTCTATATAAACAATGAGAGAAACACGTGTAAAATCAAAGCTTTCAAAGCCATCAAACTAGTATAAGTGAGACTGAAGATCAACACTTCTTGTAGCAATAATCAAGTTAGGATCATGAAGGTCTCAAATAACCACATCATGTGGAGAGAACTCAACTATCTTTCTAGAGCTTGAATGATAATCTAAAAGATAGATAGGAGATTCATAGAAATGGTTAGAACCAAGAGAACATCTTGTAGTAAACCACCTTCTAAAGAGACAGTTCCTGAACCTGTGATTGAAAGCTGAGAAGAATCACCAACTACAATCTATGTAGTAACACTCTCAGCAAGTGAGGTAACTAAATCAGGTGAGTGTGTCATATGATGGGAAGATCTTAAATATAGAATCCAAGAAGTTGTAGAAGATAATGCTCATGTAGAAAGAGCATGTCCTTTCCTTGTAGGAGGAGGTGGAGGATTCAAAGAAGCAATACTAGAATGTTGCATGGCCTCCTCTAATGCTTCAAGACATTTCTAACACCTGAAAACTAGATGTCCATCCTTGCCACAAAAACTGCAAGAATCGCCTGTGTACTTATTATTCTTGGAGGAAGACTCACCAGACTTAGAAAAATTACCGAAAAATTACCCTTTTAAGAGGGCTTCCAAGCATCTGATTTGGGAGTAGGCTTGGAGGAACTCTTGCTACCTGTTGAATCTGACTTATGCTTTAGTTTTTACTTCGACTTTCTTGTAGATGTCTAAGGTACCAATGCCTTCATTTTAAAACCAGTCATAGTATCCAACTATGTAAGCTTTGACTACTCTCTAGTCAAGTGATTTGGGAGTAGGCTTGGAAGAAATCTCGCTACTTATTGAATCTGACTTATGCTTTAGTTTTTACTTCAAATTTCCTACAGATGTCTAAGGTACCAATGCCTTCATTTTAGAACCAATCATAGTATCCAACTATGTAAGATTCAACTACTCTCTAGTCAAGTGATCACAAAAGACCTCAAAATTAGGCATAGAAAATCTATTCCCCAAAGCATCTTTGGTGGAATAGAAGGTAGAAGCAAAAATATGAAAGCTCCCTCAAAGCTTAGAGAGAATCAAATAAATGCACTCAGGGTTAGTCTTTGCCTTTCCACAACCTTGCAACAAAGATCTTTGTTGATTAAACTTCATCAAGAAATCATCAATAGTCAGAAAGGAATCCAATGCAAGAGAGGTAAGCTTTGCCTCAATCTGAAGTGCTATGAACTCATTTACAGTACCAAACAAGCTATGAAGCTTGATCCACATAGTTAGAGGAGTATTACACCCATTCAGATGAAACTGTAGACTGTCTGATACCTACAAAGAAATCAATCCTATTGCCTCATCCATCTTATTCCTATGATGCATGAGTTCATAAGGCCTCTAAAAAACTAGCTACACAACATCTAAACATGATCACAACCCTTTTGACCAGAGAAGTCGAGTCATCGAGGTCTTCCAAGTGTGATAATTATGAGGGTTCAAAATTTCTACATAATAAGATGTCTCGGCCATTGTTATAGAAGGTGTTTAATTGTTTTTTAATATATTTCTAGTTTACATAAGTAAATAAAATGAACAATATGACAAAACACCCCCCACAATACAAAAAACTAAACCCCAACTACTAGAAGGAATAAAGAAGAGAAAAAATGCTTCAAAAATGAATCAAAAATACCTAGTACAAAATAATGGTGAAATGACAAAGAATCTAGAAAGTGCTCAAGAAGAGCTTTCCGAAACTTTTTTCGAATCAGAAAACAGCGCTATAATGAAGAAGTTATGCCCCCCAGAAGATAGAAGTCATCAATATACTTGAAGCTCAATAACAAGTGCCAAATGGAAAAAAAAATCCCCAAAATACCTGATCCATTGTCTCCATCTTGGAACCATCTTTCAAGTGCTTCTTTTGGATCAAAAACATACCCCCGTATGCTCAAGATATTGTAAAAAAACCAATAGGGCCCCCAGAATGACTTGAAAAAATAATTTATTTTTTAAAATAAATAAATTCTTTTAAAAATCACCACTCACAATGGAGGTGGCAGGGTGGAGGGCTGGGCTAAGAGATGTCGTGGTGACTAACTACTAGCAGAGACTGCAGCAGTAATCATAGCAGTGCTGCTGCAGTTATGTGACCACGACGATATTAAAACCGCTTTTTTAATTTTTTTTTGTGATTTTCAATGAAAATAATGCCATAGAGTGCATGTAGAGGCCATACAACCCTGCTGAGAAAAAAAAATTTACCTCCCAAATCAATGTTGTCCAAAATTGGCAAACTTTATATGAAAATGGGGGTTTTGACACCTTCTAAATCTATCTGTGAGGTTTGTTTGGCCTCAAAGTGCTCTAAAAATCAAAGAACCCCTTGTTTTCACAAGAAATACTTGAAAAACTCCAAATCTATTTTGTCAAACTTGCATTCTCCTTTTTCTCCAAATATCAAACAAGCTATAACAGATCTGGCTCTTATACCATGAAGGATTTGAGCAAGACAAATCCACAAAGCTCAAAGAATACCTACATGTAAAAACTTGTCACAAAGAAGAAAAAGACAAGAGGAGGCAAGGGTTTTGCTTTGAAAATATGCAAATTGTATTCTTGGAAATGAAAAAGATGTAAGATAATTACAGATGTTCTAAACATATAGAAGGAGACCAAAACCCAAAAAGGGTAACCTAAAAGGTAAATATTATTTAATAATTACTATAATTATGAAATGAGAATGCAAAAGGTGCATAAAGTGAAATCTTAATGAGTAAAGCACATTTAATAAATGAAATTAAATTAACGATTTACTCTACCACTTCTTTGGTAAATTTCTTATTTAAGTTTTTATTATCTTTTACAGTTATTATTTTCAAAATGGATCCTAGCATCTTATTCTGAGCTATTAAGTTTGATGATTCAAAATTATTAAGAATATATGTATAATAATTCACAAAGGTTTTTGCTATCTCATTTGAGTTTTCAATTACCCTTCCTGAATTATCCTTGAGTTTTGTTATTTTATTAATATTTCTCCAATTAATAGTACTATTATAAAAAGAAATTGTATTTCTATCACCTTCTAACACCCATTTTTCTCTTGATTTTTGTTTCTAGAATATTTATTCTTTTGCTAGGATATTTTCATGTTTAGCTAGAAGTTCTTTTTCTTTAAAATACTTTTCATTGCCCATTCCTCCCCTAATGATTTCTTCATTTAAGTTTTTCAATTCTTTTGCATTCTATATTTTTTCTTTAAATATGTTATTAAAATGATCTTTACTCTATTTGTTTAATTTTTCTTTTAATGATTTCAATTTGGCTATGAAACAAAACATCCTTGATCCTTCAAATTTATCTTTGTGCCACCATCAATATATGTTATTAAGAAATTCTTTATCTAGAAACCACATTTTATCACACTTAAATGGATTTCTTGATGTTTTTGTGCTTCACATATGTCTAGTCTAATCGAATAGTGGCCGAATCATGTATTTGGGAGAATGATTGTATTGAAAGGATGATTAAAGTATATTAAATTTCTTTTCAATATAAATATGTCCAATCTTTCTTCTATATTACAGAAGCCAACTCATCTATTATTCCATGTGAAGACCCTGTTAGATGTTGGAATCTCAATAGGGTTATCTTTTGTGAACCATGCTTTGAAATCTAACATAACTTGGTTAATGGTCATGCATTCACCTACTTTTTCTCCTAAATCTAGAATCGCATTATAATCTCCCCCAATGAAAATTTTTTCTTGTGGATTGAACTCTAAATAATTACTAATCTCATTCCAAATTTCTTTCTCATTCATTGTTGGATTTGGCCCATAGAAATAGGAATTGAATTTCTCTTTTGAATCTTTTTACTCCCCCCAATCCAATTATTATTGGATGCAAGTGGAGTGAAATTTATTGTCCTTGGATCTCATATAATGACAATCCCACCTGAGGCCCCTACTGAATCAACTAGTTCTGTTTTCCAAGAACCTAGTTTTCTTCCAAATTTTTCTCCTTGTTCTTTGTTAAGTTTTGATTCTTGTAATAATACTATATCTGGTTCAAATAATGTTAAACTGTGCTTAAGTAGGCACTTCTTGTTAGGGGCATTTAGGCCCCTATCATTTCATTTTGTTAGCTTCATGGCTCTGTGGGAAGGAACTTTCCCTTCCCTACATTCAAAAGATTATTTAATCTTTTTCTAGTTACCATCCAGACCTGTAGCTGCTCTAAGTTTAACTATGGATTTTCTTCCTCTCTTTTTTCTTTGTTTTCCACATTTTGGATGTTGTAAGCCTTGCAAATTTGATATGATGCCAAGGCTATCTAGATTTTCACTAGCATTTTGCACACCTGTAGCAATAGATTCATCTTCCTCTTTATATGAATATCCTTTTTCTAATTCCTTCCTAATTTTGTTACTAATTCCTCTATCTTCCTTGTTTGTATCTCTAGCTATTTATTTCTTAATTTGATTACTTACTCCATTTATTTTGAACTTATCTTGCTGAAATAATTTTGTTTCTTGGATCCTGAACTCCTCCCACTTTTGGATTTTTCCTACTTTATTCCTATCTATATTAACCAAATTCTAATTATCTGGAAACTCTTCTTCATTTATCACTTCAAATTCTCTTAAAATAGTCTCTACCTCAATAGGAATATATCTACAAGATCCTACTCTTTTTTATATTTATTTTTCTCAAAAGTGTGTAGTAGATACTTTATTATACTTTTTTATTGTTATTATATTTGGATGTTTATGTTGGAATTTACAGTTGAAAAGATTTACTTCTCACACATCTAATTAACATGAAAGTAAAGACATGCATGAAAATAGATAACACAAGGTTTTGGTCACCCAGAAACCCTCCAAAGTGAGAAGGTAAAACTAGGGTGGGGATGGCACCCACAACTTATCACTGCAGCAATATGTAATTGGTTAAGGTTATGAAGTTTGACCACCATCAATGGTCTGCCCTATGAAAGGCCTACCCCATTAAAGGCTTTACACCCTATTGAAAGTGACCTATTTAAAGGATTTACAAACATTCACTTGGAATGTCACCCTGTTAAAGGATTTAACACCTTGTTAAAGGTTCTACAAAATAGTTGTTAAGCCAACCTATCTTCATAGGATTTTCATTCTCCTAATACAATGGTTAGAAAGTATAATAGAATGTGTTGACCTGATGACTTACAATCTTCAATTGCTGATTCCAGATCCTTGTTCTATCCAATCTGTTATGATCCTTCCTGATTTGATATAATTATACTTCATCTACAATGATGTTCTTCCTCTAAGTCTTCACACTCCTTTTACTTCCTTCAAAACTTTGCTAGCATTCACCCATGCATTCTCACATGACCTATTACTCTCTCTTTCTCTCTCTACGAAATTATGAGGTTTCAACCTCCTTATAAAGGCTTCAAGACTTAGGGTTAGGTATGAATCTATGATTGAGATTCATCCATCTTTCCTGCTCAATTCTTTCCATATTTCATGATTGGTTGCATGCTTTCTCCATTTTTTCTATTGGTTGCATGCTAATTACATAGGAAATGTAATAGATTCAATTTTATCTTTTAGATCCTTCGAGATTCATCTTGAATTGACTCAAAAATAGTTTACATCTGAGTTTGTGAAGGCATAAACTCATATGTTGATTCTATGTTACTCAACACTTACTGATTGATGATGCTCGGCACATATAGGAATTTTGTTTTGCTCAGCTCCTATAGTAACTCTATCTTGCTTAGCACCTATTCTTTGCTCAGCACATATACTTTGCTCGACATCAATCATCACTCGCCACTTGAAACTTGCTCCGCACTTGAATAACTCGACACTTGTTGAATTTTTTGACTCAACACATACTGTAGCTCGGCATCTATATTATACTCGACATCAACTTAAAAATTTCTTAAGTGTGTTGAAACTCAATTGTCAAAACCAATTTGAGACCAACAATCTCCCCCTTTGTCATAAGTGTCAAAAACACTTAACTAAGCATTATGAATCTGATCTCTATGAGTACAATATACATCTTGTTCAACATATGTACAAAACTTCAAAAAATTGTTCAAAATTTTGTAGAAGACTATATACTTTAAAACTTGTAACTCCCCCTGAGCTAATGTGCCATTTTTGTATCGAAAACTCCTTGTGCTGAATTTGTCTCATGCTGATTATTCTGATACTCTTTATCTTTGCCTTGTCATTCCTTTCCTTGTCTGCTATGTTTCTATCTGCTCCTTTTTTTATACTCCCCCTTTCGCACATCTTCCCTTGCATTTTTTTTGTATCCTTTTGGCTTTATCTCCTTATCTCTCCTCAAAACTCAAAATTTTATTATCTCCCCCTTTGTGTATCTCCCCCTTTGGGTCTCATTTATTATCTCCATAATGTATTATCTGTAGTGCCTGCCCCTGGTTCACATTTTGTTATCGTTGTTGAACTCTTTTAGAGCTAGTTTTATGTTGTTGGTTAGCAACATTCTTTTGAGATTATCAGATATTGTGCTATGGATTCAGTTTATTATGTGATGAGATTACTTAGATTTTACATTTCATGTATGCATGATGATTATTTTCAGTGTTTGCAGTTATTAATGATGATTAGTAAGATGATTTATTATCATATGTGTTTTCTTATGGATACTTACCCCATACTTGCATGTGTATGGTGTGGGTATTTGCTTTGCGTGTTTGCTTTTGTATGGCGTGTCTAATGTGGTTAAGGGAGTCGTAGTCACCTGCTAGTCGAGATCTACACAATGCACCACTTCCTGCCATTGCCTGTTTAGTTTAGTATATATTGTGCTTGTACATGCATGGTTTTTATGCAGGTTGCAGGTATCGGGTATCGACTTTCCTGAATTGTCAGGATGAGCATACCCTATCACACTATCTCAATGATAAGAGAGGGGAGATAAATTCTCAAGTCCAAATCCCAACCCTTTAAGCCATTTGTTTTAATTGGAAAAATTAAGACAAGTATCTGAGTTGAGTACCTTCCGAATACGTTGGATAACGTAATTCGTGATTTAACCCTTGGTTTGATTTTGTATGTATTTTGGCTATGATGAATTTTAATATTTTTACCTTATGAGTCTTTGATGTATTTCCTATTAATTAAGCCTAATTAAAAGATTTAATTAATGATTTAATTAAATGAAAAATTAATATGGTATTTTAATATTTATTTTATTTAATTAATTAGAAAATTAATTAAATAAAATAATTAAATTTGAAAATAAAAGTTAAAAGTTTAAATTTGGAATGATACAATATTTATTTTAATAATAATATATTTGGAGTTCATTTTTAAATAAATGACTAAATAATATTATTATTAAAGCTAAAAAATATTTTAGCAAATTAAGTTTTGAAAATGAAATATAAAAGTGAAAAATATATTAAAATTATTAAAAGATTCTAGATTTCATGTGCTTAAAATATAAATATATTAAGATTGAAAAGTGAAATTATTAAAGTTAGTGCATGAGATTTAATAAATTAATTAATTAAATTGGAAAGAGTAAATTAAATATTATATTAATATTTGCTCACATAGTAGTTGGCAAATTCTTGGGAGTTGTCATGTAGACAACACAGGAGTTTGCACTCTAAGATTGCATAAGTTGTCTACACTTAGAAGTTAGCATTTTATTTGAGCACATGGTGTCTACAACCTTAAGACTCATCTAGAAGGTTGGAGAAAACTCATGCTTGGTTGTCATGCTTATCTTGTAGTTGTTTCTAAAGACACTCTAGATGCATCTTAGAGGCTTTTAAATAGAGGCTCTCCTAGTGTGTTTTGGACAAGCTTAAATGAAAGTTGAATGGAAGCTACAAGCTTCAAGCTAAAATGGAGCTTCAAGCTTACATGCTCATATTCTTCTTCATGCTCATATGCTCCTTCATGCTCATATGTTTTTACATGCTCATATATTTTTACATGCTCATATGCTTCTATATGCTTCCATGCCACTTGGAGGATTCAGTTGGCTTGGATCTTGGAGGATTTACGAATGTTGGAGAAGGAAGAGATTTTCTATGGACTTCTGAGGTAAGGCAAATTAGCATCAGTGTCCAGGTGAACTCGTGATATTTGCATATTCTCGTTGCACTATTTCTCTTCTTGTCTTCATCATGTCTGTCTAAATACTCTTGTGTTTGAATCTACAATTAAATTGGAATCTAGATATGTAGGGTTGCAAAGAAAACAATAGAAAAATCTAGTTCTAAATGAGAAAGAAATTAGATCTAAAACGGGTTTGGGTTCGATTTAGAATCAAATTGATTAATGGACTTAAAAAAATGGTTTCTAAAACTATAGCCAGACCTATTAGAAGAATTGGATAAATTCAGAGAACAATTACCTTTTAGGAGAAATTCTTAATTCATCACAAACTGCCCTGTCGCTGCCCCTTGGATAGACCCAAACTCAGTCATTCATAACTTTTTATTGTGATCAAATTTATTCGATCGCTCTAGTCAGAATTGGCGCAACTTGGCCCTCTCCAACATATTTCAATTTCAGCTTGATCCAACGCTTCATTAGGGAGATATGGCTGTCGTATTGAGACTGTTTTATTCAAGGACAGATATTTCTCCATTTTTCATAACCAAGAGTTCTTTATGCTTAAACTTCATAAAAATAATATATCAAAGCATGGAATGAATTAAAGATATTATTGCAATCTTCCCTTAGTAGAATCTTATTTTTATGCATTAGTTCTATATGATTTATTAACTAATCTAATTTAATTAAGATTAGTTAATAGTAGAAGAAGTATAATTAATCTATTTATCAACCAACATAGGAGGTATTTAGTTGAGATATTAATATTGGAGATTTATTATGATTTTTATTGGTAAAGTAATAATTTGAACATTGATGGAATGATACATAGTTGACTCTTAATGAACGAAACTATTATCAGCTAATAATCATGTAGTTATTGACATAGCTACTAGTTAATTTAATCGTAAAATTAATTAGATTTAATTGATAATAGAGTTTTAATTGTTTTATCAAGGGAAGTATTTGTTGGAAATTATTTCAATTATTTTGGAGTTCTCGAATTTATTAAATGATAAATGTTTAATAATAATTTGTCAATTATTATTAATAGAGAAAAGATATTGATATAGTTTATGTAGTGAACTTTTAATATTAATTATTTAATGTATATTAAATACTATTTAATATATATTAAATAGTTAAGAGGTGGTAATTCATAAAGATGTTTAATGATGATATTAAGAGACATAAATTTTAATGATATTGGACAATGGGTCATTGTTACATTTTGACCTTGATACGATTTGAATTATTGTTATGATTAATACATTATGTATTATTGATATACCTTAATGGTATTAAGAGTTAACTAATGAAGCTTATGTTAAGTTTTTCTCTAGATCGATTATTTATAGTTTATCATTTATTAATGTTTGTTGGGTCTAGCAAATTATTAATAAATAATAGTATAATGATCTAAATGATTATTGATAATACAGATTAATTAAGGAAACATCGGTATTCATATAAGAAAGACGAATGTGGTCATTACAGAATTATTATTAAGATTTTCAATATAGCTTGTTATTAATTATTAACAAGATTATTATTATTGAATTCTTAATATGATCATTTGAGTATTGAATTATAGTTGACTTTCAACTTACAAAATTCTAGTTGGTTATTAGCCAACTGATATTAATTGGAACGTTGCTATAGTTATGCAATTATTAATTAAATCAATTAATGAGAGTTAATTAGATTTAATTAATAATTAAGTTATGTAATAGAGATTTAATTGATATAATTCTTTTCATGAGATTGTAGATTATCTATATTGAAGTTGATAAGTCTTATCCTAATAACTTGAATAAAGACTTTAGTTATTTTAATGGTTATTAGTGATGACTTTATTAAGAGGCTTAAATTTTAGTAATATTTAATTAAGCTTTAATTAAGTATTATTAGAATGATAAAAAGGTCAAGGATTGTGAACCGATATTAATTGATCATTCTAAGAAAGTTATAATCTCTTATTCGAAGAATGATAATTGGTCCTCTTATATTATAACGAATAATGATCCTAGAAAAGTTGAAAAGTTAATCAATTAGAATATGGATTTTTAGTTAAATAAAGAGAACAATTTAATTAAAGGTCAAATGATGATCAGTTTAGTGAATATTTATTCTTAAGTTATTTTTAGAATGTAATTCTTAATAATGGAAGGATAATGCTATCAGGGAACAAACGGGTTGACTTGTAGGTCAAATGATAAATCCTACACATTTTTGAAATGGAAACTGGAAACCCCTACACATTATTCAACTATGTGAATTTAGTAAACCAAAACATGTGTTTGCATCGTGTATTCTATATGCTTCTTGTTTTGGGTTTTGGGTTAACTAGTGTTGACCAGTCTTAGGTTGTTACCAGAGGCTCGAGGGTTATGAGATGTGATGGCATGTTGATCTCATTTGGTCTCGATCTTTATGAGCCCAACCATGGTAATGTGATCGTATGCTCTATGAAATGTTTGTATTTTTTCATCAGTCTTCATGTGTGAAGCTGAGATGTATGTGTATGAGACACTTGAGCTAATCATTTTTGAGTCATCGATCAGTTATCTTTGAATTATTTTCTAGTCGCCACGATGGGACTGAAATGTGGATTTATTTCTTGATGATGTCATGTTGTGACATGTTTGACTCAACCATTTTTGGAGTCTTCAATCAGTATGATTTTGAGATATTCTTGGTTGCTTGTTGAGAACCAATGGATATTGTGATTTATTTTGAGATATATTTTGGTTATTGAGAACTAATGATTATTATGATTATCAGTGATGCCTTTAGTTGCCAATAGAGAACTGTTGTGGTCATGATTATCAGTGATGCCTTTAGTTGCCAATAGAGAATTGTTGTGGTCATGATTTTCTATGGATGCTTTTCCAAATGCTCATGAAGATTTGATGATTCTTATCTTGGAGATTTGATGATTCTTATTGTGGATATTTGATGCTTTTATGCATATTTGATGATTTTATTATGGATTATCTTTTGTGATTTTGAGATTTATGATTCCATGAGCTTAGGGTAGGTAATCTACTTGTAGTGTCGGGAAGTGGCTTGCAATGGGGGTTGGGGCCCTAAGTGGCTACCAGGGTAACTCATTGTAAGTTTGGTTAATAAGTGATAACATTTACACACTAAATGGGGATTAAATGAACCTAAAAAGATAATTGTTTTGATGTTCTCGCCCATGCCTTGAGCGCTTGTACAGGCTAGGATGGGAGTAGTGAGAACGCATGGTTGCGACCGTGCATTCCATAGTATGCCTTGTCAGTATGAGAGGATACTAGTGGCCACATGAGATCAGTATGGACCCATGGAGTTTAGCTAACTACTAGGGTAACTTGTACGTGATAAATGTGATGACACTTTCCCGCTTGCAGAGTAGGTTTCCTACATGTCGTTGTTGTGCCTCTGAGAATTAGATGTCAATTTTGTGTAATTGGAAACTTTGAGTTAGTATACTTTTAGGATTCATGGACTTTTTATTCTATGTGTATTGGATAGCTTGTTTGGGACTTGAGATTATCTCTTCAGCACGGTGGGAGTGGACCACTTAGGTTCCACGCGGTTGGGTGGTAGTGTATTTTCCACTCTTATCATTTGAGATCTGTCCAAGACACCGTGGCTAGAGCATCCTTGGTTGGTATTTATCTTCATTATGTTTTTGGATCATTATGATTGATGATATACCTTATGATGGATGTATTTACTAGTATGTTTCTTATATTGATGATTTGCATAGGTTAGATGATTTTATCTTATGCTTTACTTTGTTAGTAGGATGGTTTAGGAGTGACATTCCTACTATGTTAATACTGATGATCTCTTCGATGCTTTGGAATGTTATGCACGGAGGGATGGCTAGGATCCATGATGGTCTAATGATGCTATTTACGATTGGGAGAAACCGTGCACTTAGTTATTTATGTTTGTAATATATGGTTATCTTTAAAGATGGATGTTTATATCTTTTGCGATGATGTATCATGTATGGTTTATGGTTTCATTATGTTATTGCATCATGGATTAGTATTGGATGATGATGTTCTTTATTTTCATGGATGTATATTCTTTTAAGCCTTTCATACCTTGTAACATGTACAGTGGATGATTGAGCAATCTAAAATGTAATTTATGAATGTTGGTTGTATCATTGTTATTTCATAAGGATGTGATGTTAGATGAATAGTTAATTTAGATGTGATTCAACGTTAAGGGATCTTTAAAGAATGTAATCTGTTATGTTATGTTATGTGTACTTTCATTTGAATTGTTGCTATTGCTTCCGTTACTATGTATAAGTTGTGAATGGTTTATATTTCATGTTTTAAAAAAAAAAAAATTGTTTGGCAAATTTAGTGAAATTCTTTGGATCCCTTAGCGGGGCATTACATTATCTCCCTAATTTATTAAATCTCCCCCTTTTTGACACTTATGTCAAAGGGTTCTTATGAACTAATTGAATACTTGGCCAAAAAAGATTTATTTACCTCCATAATGATTGTTAGAAGTTGTAATCTTTCCTTGGTGTATTTATAAACCAAGGTTAGACCTTCTTTATTTATTGTTGTAATATATTAGGATATAAGCCAAGGTATCCTAATATATTTCTTTTTTGTCCTTTTTCCACTACATCTTATTTTGTCATCTAGTGGAATATGTGAGGACAAATATATATTGTAATTTCTAATTTTAGATTATTCCTCCTTAAGAGGAATCTCACACTTGACATCACACACTTATGAATGGTGGCATTCATAGACATGGGAGTTACATTCTAACTCCTCTCTCTCATCTCTATTTAAGAGATGACCCTCTTCTCTCATTTAACAATGAGGTTTCTTCCTCTTCTCAAATGTTGTATGAGCTCTTGCTCTCTATCTCTCTCTCTCTTCCTTCTTAGGCTTTTCATGCCTCATTCATAATGTCACAAGGGGTTTTCTTTGCTTTCCCCTTTCCAAATATCTTGTCTCATGGTGTTGGAGCTTGAAGCTTTTTCTCTCCTATTTTATGGTAATATATTTTCATGCATTTACTCACTTAGATTCTTTCCTGGTGTTGCTTACTAATAGATTTCTTTTTCCATTTCTAACATGGTATCAGAGCAGTTTAATCTTTGTTTTGAGTACTTGCATGAAGGTACGATTCGAAGGAGACTCTTGAGAGAGATTTCACTAAGTCACTGTGATTGTGGAATCAACCCTAACAAATGCATCTTGTGTTGGTTGCTCTTGTGGTTTTCCACTTGTAGCTGTTGGAGTATGTGAAGGTGGTTCTTATGGATTCACCTTCTCTTTTGTTATCTCAACTATAGCCTTTTGTAGTTCCTCCACACTCACCAAGACTGGATTGGTACACAATTGTGCTTGTACTGTGGTCTAGTGAAGGATCTTTCTAAGATCCTCTACAGTTAGTGGGTTGATGTTCTGACCAAAGGTGTCAGAAACATCTTTCACAATTATTGTCTCTAAAGGTGTAGGTGTTGCATGTGGAGGACTAGGTTGTGGTAGTTGTGTGTCTTGCACACTCTATTCATATTGCTGCTCTTTAGTTGTTGCGATATCACCCTTTCTTGTTTGCTTCTCCACTATAACTTCTTCCTTTTCTTTCTCTCCTTCTTCCTCCTTTTCATTTTCCTCTTCTTCCTCATCATTATTCCTTCCTTCAAAGGGATCCTCTTGTCCTTCCTTAACTGTCTAGAGCCCATAAATCACTTTCCACATGAGAGTGGACTTCTTCACAACATCTTCAATTGTATTTTGTAAAATGTTGAAAGTTTTGTATTCGGGTGCAAATTTGCTCCCATGTTTCTTACTTGCCTTGCTTATTTGACTTTTTATGAGGTCAGGCATCACATGAGCCAATGTTGACTCTCTTATTTCTTTCTCCATATTTAGGAAATAATGCCATTTATTTTCTACAATTGTATATAGCTCCTTAGGCATAGTATCATCCAGTTCAAGTTGAGTATTCTTGAACTTGGCCATCATAGTGTAAATTGACTCTTCCACTATGTTTTTCTCTTCTCTACTTAACTTATTGAAGTCAATAGTTTTCAATCTAGACAAGTCTACATTATCCCTAATGTTATCACAAATGTTTTCCAAATTTGATTTTGTGGTGTGACTTACCACTTTGAACTGACTAGTGTCCTCTGATCCAATCCTCTCCTGATCTAGTTCTGGAGGTGCCACATATTTTCTCCTCTTTTTATCTATTGGCCCTCCCTATTCTATGGCTTTCTTCTTTTCCTATTCCTTGGCTACCTTTTTTGTAGCTCTTGTATTTTCCCTTGTGGTGGGTTTTGTTGGGCTTGGCTTGGTTGTTTTCTTCTTTCCTTTAGGTTGTGTTGCAAGTTGCTTTTGTGCTTTTCTCTTTTTGGGCTCTATCTTAGGTGCTTCTTATTCTTACTCGGCACCTTCTTCTACTTCAACATCTTCACCCATGCCTTGGGTTAGTGCTATTGGTCCTTGCCCCTATTCCTCTTCTTCTTCTTCTTCTTCCTTTGGTGTGCCTTCTCCAAATTTTGCTTTGAGCTTCTTCACTAGTTTATCCTTTTTCTTCAGTGTGGAACCAGTCTTTAGCTCCATATCTACCTTGGATCTCACTACATCATATGTGCCAAAATTTTGGGCATCTTTATCCACTTCTTCTACAAGTAGTGCTATTATTGCTACAAATGCCTCATCAATATTTATCTCATACCCAAGTGACCCTTGGTATGGCTACTTGAATGTAAGTGTAGTCAATATCAACAAGAAAACAAATATCATTTATATTTTGCTAAACTAATGAAATAGGTATCCTTAGTCGCTATTTCATAGATTTCTTGAAATCTTCAAAATAGCTGGTCATGAGTGTCTCAAAATTTACCCCCATTTGTTCAATATATTCATTCACCTGGGCTACTATGGACCTATTTGTCTTCCAGCTAATCTTTCCAAAAGATGGGAATTCATTATGTACATTAAAGAAAATACATATCAAAATTTCTCGAAATTTGCATTGAGCTCCCTTTGTTCTCCTTATAGCTCCCAGATTTTCATTGATCTATTGTAGTTGCAGTTCTGCTAGATCATAGGTATGATCCTTTTTAACAAGTTTATAACCAACATCCACTACAATACATGGTACATTGTTGAGTCTGCTTGATTGATAAAATTTGTGGGAGATGACTCTAGCAACAAAATCAACAAGAGGATCCTTAATGGTATCTATGGTCATGTCTCTCTTGTTCCACTTGGCTCTAGTATTCTTTTCAATAGCTTCTTTGGAGTCACTGCTTAGGGTCTTAGGCCAATCTAGGGTTGGATACCCTATTACCCTATGAACAATTCTTTTTGATATTTTAACCTGTCCATCTTCTAACCACAAGCTACCATCATGTATCCTACTAAGTATAATTCTAATCCATTCAGTCTTAAAGATAGTAGGGAACTCTAGCACACGAGTTAAGCCCTTCTTCTCAATGATTTGGAATTCTTCCTTCAAGACTCCATTTTCACACAATCTATCATATGCCTATGTGATTTCCATGTCTCCAATAGCACTTATTTTGCAATTATAGTATCTCCTAACATCTTGCACAATTACTACCTTAGGACCAATTACAGATAGGGCTCTGACTGGGTCATTCTTGTAGGAAACTTTAGGGATCGATCAAAAATTAGGTTGCCTAACTTCATTTGACACTAACTGAACTTAAAACAACTCTTTTTCTTGGGGTTTTCTAGAACTAGAGGCCATTTGTGCAATCTAGGGTTTAAACACAAAGAAATTTTGAAACTACGTAGCTCGACACTAGTATAAATACCTTAAAATCGATGAAATTGTGTTGAATCTCTATTGAAATCTGCTCAAACACTTCGAACACTGCTTGGAAATCATTCTGCACTCTTCTCGTCTTTTGCTCTTTGTTCTCAGTGGTGAAAAATGATTCAAAATGTGAACATATACCCTTGTTTCATAGCATTTAATGCTTAGTGCATTTACAACTATCCACTCAGCTACTTAAGCAATTCTTCTTTAGTCAGCTTACATTGGTTTTTAAACACTCAACATGTACTAGAGTTTCTCTTACTCGACTTCTACTAGAATTTCCCTTTGCTCAGCATCCTCCACTAACTTGGCTACAACTAATCACTCAACTTCTATTGACTTTAGCAGACAACTTGACATGTACTAGGATTTTACTCAGCATCTAAAGGCAACTCGGCAACACTTGTGAAAACTTGAAATTTTAACTTTACATCTCCATTCATGTTGATCTCTTCTTTTTAGTACTTTCTTATCTTGGAACTGATGTATGATAAAGCTTTTTATATCAGTTCCATACACCTTCTTTGGCTTAGTTGGATCAAGTGTGATCACTTGACCTTTTGGGTGAAGTGATCCCTTCATTGGATGTGCTGCCTCCATATTTCTTCTTCCATGTTTTATTCATTTCTCCTCTGATATGTTCAACATCCATCTTTCCTTTTCCTTTGTTGAACTTTGAGTTGGGTGTCTTTGACCTTGTTGGGCAATTTCTACTGATGTGTCTAGTCTTCAAACAATTGAAGCATGTAGTTTGGCTCAACCATCTATTGTAGTTTCTACTAAAATGTGTTCTTATGCAGTTTTCAGGAATGTGTCCATACTTGTGATAGTAGTGACAGCTATGCCTAGTGTTGTAGTCCCAATTATAGTGATGTTCATGATTGTTTGACCTTGTTGGTTGATTAGGTGTCCAAATAGGCTTTGATCTGCACTCAAAAGCTCTATGTCCATACTTCTTGCAATTATAGAAATGACCTTCAAATCTTGGTGTTCTGATGGTTCTAGTCCTGTAGTCATGTACATGATGTCCTTTCTTGTTGCACTTGTGACAGTGACCCATGTTTTTGGGTTTGTCATGCTGATGAGTGTTCTTTCCCCTGCACACATTAGAGGTATGTCCCTTTTTACCACAAAGATGACATGTAGGTTTAGTGTTTTTACCTTTGTCACTTCTTTCTTCTGCAGTCTTGGATGACTCTCCTTTTTCAGTGCTAGTGTATCCTAGTTCTAAAGTATCATTGTTAGCTCTTGGTGATTTCACTAGTTGTTCAAAGTACTTGATAGCCTCATTGGGTTTGTTGAAACTCTCTGTAATCTCCTTCTCTCTTTTCAGGTCATTTTGCATCTTCAGTGTGGAGATCTCAGTGTCCTTGACATTTAGTTCATGATGTGCATTCATCATCTAGCTTAGGGTGTCTAGTTGTATGTTGGAGATTCTTGCAAGCTCAATTGACTTTTCCTCCAATTTGTTAGCAAGGTTTCTCTTGTCTTCTTCTATCATAGCCTCATCTTCAATGGCTCTTTTCTTCTGTTCAGTCACTTCACAAAGCATAATTGCTTGAGATTTTTGTTCAAGCTTGAGAGTTCTGATCTCTTCTACTTGGGCTCTATTCTTCTCCATCAAATCTGTTATTGTTGCATCAAATTCCTTGGAATCTCCATTTGAAAATACTTTTGAGGTTTCAATCTCCTTGTACGGGGTATCATTCTCATCTATGGAAATCTCTCTTCTTCTCTTTAAGGATTTCCTTAGTTCTTCCCTGGCTTCTTCCAAAGAATGTAGAATGAGATGTATCTTGATCTCTTGGTTCTCTATGATCTTCCCAAGTTTGTAAACTTCCATTTCTAGATATTTTTCTCTAAGTTGTAAAGCTTCTCCTTGTAAGAACTCAGCTCTGATACCAATTGTCTGAATTTACAGTTGAGAAGATTTACTTTTGAGAGAGGGGGGTGAATCAGAAGTAACAATATTTAACCTCTAAAACTTTTCATTTAAATTAATCACATGCATCTAACACATCTAATTTACATGAAAGTAAAGACATGCACAAAAATAGATAGCACAAGGTTTTGGTCACCCAGAAACCCTCCAAAATGAGAAGGTAAAACTAGGGTGGGGATGACACCCTCAACTTATTACTATAGCAATATGCAACTAGTTAAGGTTACAAAGTTTGACCACCATCAATGATCTGCCCTATGAAAAGCCTACACTGTTAAAGGCTTTACACCTTGTTAAAAGTGACCTATCTAAAAGATTTACAAATATTCACTTGGAATGTCACCCTGTTAAAGGATTTAACACCTTGTTAAAGGTTCTACAAGATAGTTGTTAAGCCAACCTATCTTCATAGGATTTTCATTCTCCAAATATAATAGTTAGAAAGTATATTAGAATGTGTTGACCTAATGAATTACAATCTTCAATTGTTGATTTCATATCCTTGTTCTGTCCAATCTGTTCTGATCCTTCTTGATCTGATATAATTTTGCTCCATAGTGCTGATGCTCTATTTTGATCAACTTAATTCTACAATATTGTTCTTCCTCTAATTCTTCACACCCCTTTTACTTCCTTCAAAACTTTTTTAGCATTCACTCATGCATTCCCACATGACCTATTACTCTCTCTTTCTCTCTCTACTAAATTATGCAGTTTCAACCTCCCTATAAAGGCTCTGAGACTTAGGGTTAGGTATGAATCTACAATCGAGATTCATCCATCTTTCTTGCTATATTCTTTCCATATTTCCTAATTGGTTGCATGCTTTCTCCATTTTTTTGATTGGTTTCATGTTGATTACGTAGGAAATGTAATAGATTCGATTTTATCTTTTAGATTTTCATCTTGAGTCAACTCAAAAATGGTTTACATCTGAGTTTGTGAAGGCACAAACTCATATGTTGAGTCTGTGTAACTCGGCACTTATTGTTTATTGATGCTCAGCACATATAGGAATTCTATTTTTCTTGGCTCCTATAGTACTTGCTTGGTACCTATTCTTTTCTCAACACATATACTAACTTGACACCTATACTTTTCTTGGCATCAATTGTCACTCGACACTTGAAACTTGCTCGACACTTGAATAACTTGACACATGTTGAATTTTCTGGCTCGGAACATACTCTAGCTTGGTATCAATATTATACTTCGCATCAACTTAGAAATTTCTTAAGTGTGTTGACACTCAATTCTCAAAACCAATTTGAGACCAATAGTTTATCTTCCCTTGCTCCTACTTGAATGTCTAAGACTATTTTTTTATTTAGCATTGATACACTACATTCCCTGGTCTCTTCTGAATTCAGTTTTTCTATATTATCCTCTAAATCCTCATCTTCAAATTCTTCCTTATCCATTTCCATGATTCTTTCAATTAACCAACTTTCTTTTGTATCGATTCTTCACTTTTTTCTTCTAATTTAGAATCAAGGTCCTAAAAAAGGTCTTCCTTATCTAAGTCAACTTCATCCAAAAGAGATTTTGAAACAATGTCAGAGTTGTGTTTAGCTTGGAGTATCACAATATTGTTTTCCACTACATCTATGATATAATATGTTGTTTTGGAAACTTTTTCCCTATTATCGTGAAGCTTGGGAGAAGTTATTTTATCATATATTTCTTTACTTTGGTCTATAACTCTATCTTTGGATTGAAAATGATCATTGTTAGACAATCTTCTTTGAATGGGCATGTTCTCCATGGATGTTGTATGGGTTTGATCTAATAGATGCTCTTTGTGTGCTTCCTCCCATGAAACTATTTGATATGTCAAATCATTTTGAATGAGAGTTAAGTCCTTACTTAGGCATTTATAAAGGTTTAGATTTCCTTTAGTGTCGTCAAAAAATAATTGCTAACTTCTGCATTGGTCACATTTTTGAAGTTTATAGATATTGTCTTCCAAGCCAACAATTCCATCTTTCTCAAATCCCTTATCACTAGGATTTTCCTTTATTGTTGTTGTAACATTTTTGAGATGTTCTCGATCCCCCTCTTAGGATTCAATCTTTAGATTATTAGGGTTGAGTGAGTTATCATAGTTATCTTCCTCTATTTCTTCCATTGTCTCTCCTTCGTCAAGAAATTCTTCTAGGAAACATGTTTCACTTTCCAACCTTGATCTTGTCTTTCCTATATTGTTCTAATTTGGTGGTGTAGGATTATTAGAAAGCTAAAATTGCATACTTCCTTGGATATGTGTTAACTTATCTTGATTTTTTTTGGGAGGATTTGGGAAATCTAATTTAATAGTTTTTGTTTTATCTATATATTTGAATCTTGCATTATCGTCACTCCTTTCTATTAGCATTATGTCTTGACCATGACCTATTAGAAGGATTTAGAATAATTGAGAGGGGGGGGGGGGGTACAAATCGATTATCCTTAGGTCCAGATGTCCCAATTATACTTTTTGAATACTTCAAGAAACTTAGATCTATTCATTAAGTAGCTCAGTCTCTATAGTAACTTGTCAATAACATAAACTTGCAGTCCACTATCCCAATAATAACTAACTTGTAAAATGCAAAACATTAAAATAGTAAAACATCTTAAATAACATCCACACAAGTAAGACACTAGGATTCAACGTAGAAACTCAATTTGGGAAACAACCACCAGTAACATGCTACCAATTTTTAGGAGTCGCCTTGTTAGAGGACTTAAGAACTTCCATTAGATTGTCACCTTGATTAAAGGATTTACAAATGATTGTTAAGTCAAGCTTGATTAAAAGTTTTAATTGATACAATGGTTAGAAATTAATAGCAACTTGATCTGATAAATACAACTCACTTTGCAAATACAAATCATAATGTAGCTTATCTGCTAAGTCACTAACTAAACTCCATTCATGTCTCCATAACTATCTCTGATTTGATTGGAAAATCCTTTAAGCAATCATTCTTCACCTTTATTTTTCTCCTTTACAACCTTCTAATCAAGTTTGCTAGTCAACAAAATTAACAACTGCTGACTTGTATAGGTTAATCCTTATGTCTCCTTAAATAGGTAACGTTGATATTCTTCTAATTAAACATTATTTTTTTATCTTAGGGTTAGGTCAAATTCATTTAATCCTTCCATCTTTTTATTTCCTCCTTCTAGACACTTCTCAAAACATCTCTTTGAATCCATGTCTGAAAAATTTCAAACACAGTTTCTCAAACATTAAATGTTCCATCTCATCAATACTTATCCTTCACATGCTTTAACCAATCCAAAAATTTCAACTATGTTAGCTATGAATCTCAATTCCTTCACAAATAACAAATGTCGACACTCGGCCAAAACTGTGTTCCTTGGCCTCGGTCATTACTAGATAACCCAGTCATCACTAATTGTCTTGCTTAGCTTACATTGTCTTCACTCGGTCCAACTTTTCTGATACTTAGTCTTTACTGGTGTTCGGTCGACACTATATTTTCTCAGCTTCTATTGTTCACTCAGTCAATACTAACACAACTTGACTTCAATTATAAGTTCCTTAATCATCTTCTTTGAATCTTGGTTTAGCCTATGCATTTGATACTTTATTGATCATCTTTTCCACGATTAAACTCAAATACCTTATCCACTTAGTAATATGATTAAACAACACACTATCTTGTCAAACTCCAACTAATCGAGTGCCCATTGTAGTTCCACATAACTCAACCTTTCCACCAAGTCTTTTTGTTATCTCTTCTTCTCAAATATTCTTCATCAATCATCTTGATATGGCACTCTACTCACATAGAAATTGTCACACCAATAAGGTTTGACATTAATGACAACATAACAATTATTCCAATTTTAGTTTTCAACAATCTCCCTCTTTGGCATTGACGGCCGCACCTCACTTCAAGTTTCCATGCAATCCAAAGCTCTTGACTTGCTTCAATCAACTCTCTCTATGTTTAGAAACAAATCTTCATTAATATCCTTAGTTTCATTCTGATTCTCATCTATGATCATCTTTTAGTTTCATTTTTATTCTCATTTCATGCAGGTCTTATATGCAATACCTCACTCTTATATTGTAATTGCTTCATGGTCTCCCTCTTTCTAGATGAATTTTCTCATCCATAATCTCTCCCTCTTTAATTGCTTGCTTGGTAATTGCATAGATAATCTCTCCCTCTTTACTCATGTTTCCATGGTAACTCTATAAACTCTCCCTCTTTGACAAAAATTCCAAAGACACTTCAACATCTTCAACTAACTCTGTCTCATACATCTCCAACATGTAGATATCTCTTTGTCATTTTTCACCCTATGTCATCTTTCTTATGACTAATTCAACATCTTGTGCTTATCTCTTCATAGCTTTAGGCAGGTCCTAAAGTGTGACCTTCTACATCAATTTATAAAATATTTTGATCAAAACATTTGATGTAGAGCTCCATCTTAGTTTTAAGTAGCCTCAGTTAGAGGAATCACCCCCAATTTACCTCTTAGATATTCATAAGCATCCTTACATAAATATTTTCTAAATATATTAGCTATATGTTCATTTGTATTCACATACTCCAATCTCACTTCTTTGTCTTGTTCCAACTCTCTCATGTAATGATACTTGATAGAAATGTGCTTGGTCTTGGTGTGCATTACAGGATTTTTAGATATGTTTATAGTACTTGTTTTATCACATAATATAGCAACCATTTTAGTGATCTCTTCCTTCATTCCTTTCAACAATTTCTTGATCCACGTTATGTGAGAACAATTAACTATTGTTGCTACATATTCAGCTCTTGTTTGGGGGATACAATTCTTCTTCCTGTTTGTCCATGAGACTAGTCTCTTTCCTAGAAAAAAAATCTCCACCACTTGTACTATTATTGTCATCAAAATTTCCATCTCAATCTTCATCAGTGTATACTCTTAATTCAAACATATCACTCTTTTTTGTAATATAATACTTAATCCTCTATTCCTTTCAGATATCTTGGTATTCTTTTAACAATCATCATGTGATTATCCTTAGCATTTGTAGAAAATCTAGCAACTATCCCAACTACTAGTGCAATATTGGGTCTACTATGTGTTGGCTCTTGATTTAACAGAGTTTGAATAACAAAGTATGCAAGGCAAGAATTGCATCTATGGGTAGCTATCTCCAATAATGGACACAATTCACCAAGAACCTGGGCCAACTATAAGTTTACACTCCTTCTTCACTTTAGGGTCTGTAAAACCTAGGTGGGTGAACCTCTTAAAATTTGATTATGTGACCAGTACGATGAGCATAATTAGGATCTAGAATAATAGATGAAACCCCTAAATCTTCTATACTTAACCAAGAAATCACAAGCATGAAATAGCTAATAGCATGACTCATGACGCTGGTAAGCTAAGTGAGGGTTAGACTTTGAATAACTTTCAACATAAAAAGGGAAAAGATGATTTAATATGTTGATATGAGCAAGACCTAGGTATGAGCAACAAAATTGAATGATCCTATCTCTGATCAGTGCCTTATCTATTGGGCAATTAAATGAATTACAACCATACATCTTCTAGAAATCTTTGACATAATTCCTACATCAAGATCGTTGATCTATCTTTCACATTGTGAATAGACATCTGCACCAAACTGAATCTCATACTCAGATTATCCCATCATGAAATATGCAAAGCCTGTGATAAACATCAAGCAATTACATGGCTCTTTGTTCCATAAGAAAAACATTTCAACCACATACATTTTTAAACAAAATGCAACCTAGTTTATGCTCTTTGTTCATAAACTAGAAAAGATGACAAATCCATGAATAGGAGACAAGATTTAGAATGAATATGAACCCCTTTGTTGTGCTTTATTCATTTTCCTTGAAAAAAAATACATGAAAGATGTACAGAAATGACTCACAAATCACCTAACAAATGAGAACTATCTGCATAAAACTTAAATGTTACTCAATACAAGAGAAATTGTTGAAGAATGGTGTCTCAGTAGTGAGAAGTTTTTCTTAGAACATTGGAACCAACCTTTACAATGGATGAATGAAAGAAAGATATAGACAAGGATGAATTCCCAGATCAGATCTAAAGATGACATGTGTCCACTTGAAATTCCATCCTCTACTGTTGAAAAACCTCTTTCATCTTTCTACCCCTGAAAACTAATTTAGTTTTCATCATTTCTTTGTAACAAACTTGTAAATATCTCTGCTTAATGATGAAAACCTTTATGCAACCAAAAATATTTGATATGCATCAAGAATGCTAATAAGACTTTTGGTTAACTAATTTGAATGTGACCAAACTCGATTCCAATTGCATTTTTACCATTTTTACACATATTCAGGTCATTACCATGCTAGAAAATAGTTTTGAACTTCAATGTCTAAATACAGTTGCAAGTTGGGAATCTGGGACAAAACCTCATATAGCTCAAACAAACTATTTCCTGTGTGAAAACAAACTCCAGAATTAGAAAGTTTGTCTTCTCTCGATTTCGGCGATATATAATATCACTATACTAGCCTTCCAGAAACTCCCAGAATGTCACTTTTAAAAATAGTCCCTTTGCTTTAAAACTTGGTCTGCACTTTGGATTTTCAAAATTTTAAAAATGTCTAAAGTTTCAACTTTAGAAAAAATAATTTTGTCATTTAAAATCTGCACGTATCCCTTTTTGAAAATGATTTTAAAATGTTTCATTTTTTTGGCCTCACCCTACAACTTTGGGTCAACCGTGGCTTGACCTTTTTGCCACGTGGCAGCCTTTGATTGGCCCACCAACCTACCACCAATCTGCCACATCACCCTTAGTCAACACCTGCATGTCATCACTATGTCATCATTGGGTGGGCCAACTGCCATATGGCACTTCCCCACTTCCCCACTTCACTTATCTGTCGAGGAACTTCCTATTGCAAGGAAGTGCTCACCATCCATTTCGCCACGTAGTGTGATCTTAAGCCTTCAGTCTAAATCTGTTGTTGATTTCCATGTCATCGCTAGCCAAGCTTGCTACCACATGGCGCTTCCCCGCTTGCCCGCATTATTTAACTACCTTGCAACTTCTCAAAGTGGGAATGCACCTATTGTTCGATCTGGACACGTGTCAACATCCTATGCATCAAGTGCCATGTCATCACTGTCTACATTCTTTGCTAAAATTTCCTCGACTTGTGCACCAATTGACCATCTAGGTCGGGTCCCACACGCAAGCCTTGCCTTTCCAAAAGGTTCCTTTCTTTAAGATACCTTGTCTATTGAGTAGTTTATTATTTAAACTATTATAAGGGTCACTGTATCCCTAATGTGGGACTAAACTTTTTTTTTTTTTTTGCCCCTGTTCTACGTTTCTACCATTTTGCCCAGGGTCTCTGCCAGCACCATGTTTCCACACTCTTCAGCTCTTGTGATCCCAACTTTGACATTCTTGAAAATGACCTTGTTGAAGTTTTGAAAGCCCTGGTACTTGTTAATGCACTTGGAGCAAGAGCCCAGTTGCTGGTCCTCCTTCACATCGGAAGGGACAATAGCATCCGTGAACACAATTATGAAGGAGCCTTTTTCTAGTCGCTCCTCTAGGGAAAAATTCCTCTTCAAATTGTGACATTGTAAAAGAATATCAAAGAGTAATTGCAAGGGAGTGAAGATGTAAGCGTTCACCGCTCACATGAGCACGTCGAGTCGAGTAGTCCCATAGAGCCATCTAACACACAAGCCCCCTACCACCAATGCAGCTTCTTCTGTGAGCGATCCTTGATGATACAGATCAACATGCACCATTTCATAATACTTGATTTTAACTATGCTGAGTGGAGCCTTCGAATTGCAGATGAAGTGGCCTTCTCTAGTTAACGCTATCCACCAAACGTGACCCGAAACATTTCCTCCACTCATTTCTAGATCTTCCCGCATTCCACTCTTCTGCCCTGTATGATGCTAAGCTTTTCCTTCTGTGCCTTATGGGTTTTCTTTATTCTAGGTGCATGTTCTCAAACAACGGCTTCTTCTTCTAACAAGGCAGCTCTTCCCTACAATGCGTGGGTTCCTCTTGTCTTAGGCGTGGACTGAGGCTTCTTTTTTATTTTTCTCAAGCCGTGGTGTCTCCCCCTTTATGTGTGTTCTACTTCACTTCATGTTTCCTTGGACTCTCGTGTGAGCTCCATGTCTTCACGTGGAGCTCTTCCCTTACACAAATCACCTCCTCTCCATTCACACAACACTCCCTTATTTTTGGGTTGCTCCCTTTCACACCCTGCATTATTGCGTCTATAGTTTTTTTTTTTTTTTTTAATGCCACTGATTTATATTTAAAATTTCTTGAAGAATCCCTATCATTATCCTAATGACCTCTATTTGATATTTGAAAGTCAATGGCAATACCCAAATACTTATCTACTTTCAACTCCATCACATTTTCATTTTAATACTAGACCCAAAGCATACTCCATATTTACTGTAATTAATCAACCTTTATGTTTTGTATAGTGTCATCATTGATAATGCTGGTAATATTGATAGTCTTTGAATATTTATTAATATCCTTGACCACTTTTTGACTTGAGTATTCCTTTTTACCTCCAAGCACATTCCAAAATGCCTCAAATTTAGTTCCTTCTTTTTGTGGCTTGGACTGTATGTCAACCTTTATCAAGTCCAACATTCTCTCAACAAGTTCATGATCTTGTGTTGTGCTAAGATTGCCCAACCATGTAAAGACAGTCATCTCCACTTGCAAGATATAACGATATTATGAATTCAAGGATGTTGCTACTAGTTCAACTTGAAGTGCTTGCATATTATCTAGACCAATTCCTTGCACCCTAAAAAGCGCAAATTTATCTTCTTTATACGTATCATCATCAATCCCTTTCTCCTTAATGTATTCCTTGTACCCACTGCTAAGTAAATAATCAAATCTATTAAGTGCCCTAGACCATTACTTAATAGTATCAAGTTGCTCAACCTAGTCCCTTGAGAACCTTAGGTTCAAGATATATTGAATATCATCGAGTGAAGGATCATTAACATCATATCCATCTAGAAAATAGTATGCCTTTTTTGTACGAAGATTGATATAGACATGGTGACCTATTTCAAGACTGTGAGTGTAAGCATGTGATTTCTGACCTTTGCCTTGAAAGTACTTCCCATAGACAAGGCAAGCATAGACATTCAAATTTGAAAGAGAGACTAAGCAAAACTTCTCAAAATCAAAATCTAAAAACTGTCTATTGACAGTATCTAGATATGGGCAATCTTTGTGAAATTTGACGAGGCATTGGCTCTTCTGATGAAGAAGTACACCATTCAGTCCTCAAACACAAATGTGCATATCAAGAGATAATAATAAGATCACTACACATCCTTTTTTAAAACCAATTCCCAGTCAATCCCTGAAATAGGTTGGATCCCCAAAGTGGGTTTGACCTAAAAAAAATTTCAAATTTAAACACCTGAACTATCAAACTGATCCACCGAACACTTGACTTTGACAAGAAATAATCTATATCATTGGTTCAACTTTTAAAACTCATTTTCACCTCTTTCTACAAATTTTTGACTTCATGCCAGGAGGTCCTTTCACTGGCCTTAAAAACTAACCAAAACACCTGATCAGGCTCTGAAATTGAACACACGAATTCTCTGTTCCACACACTCTTAACCTATCGAATCTCGTCTCATGAAGAATTCTCAATCAAAATGTATTCACTATCAAAGTTACCTTCTCATAATCACCTGCAAGAAAACATGTCAAAAAACAATAAATCACATTCGGATTTGGCTTTGAAAATAGGGAAACCTGACACTTGGGGAGACAAAAACTGGGGCATTTGTTCACTGTCACAAGGAGAATATAAATCTGGGATTTGGGCTTATGAAGAATAACAGGATGCATTTGGCGAGTGGTCAAAGTGGGCTACTCCAAATTTACATACTCGAAACACTGACAGAAAACATTTTTTTGCAAATGGAATGGACCTAGGAAAGTGTGCAAACAGATTCATCAAAGCTTAAAAATTGCAACACTTGAAGTATTTTCAGAGTATGAAATTGTGGTACAATCCATTTAATCTCATCTATCACATATTTTGAGATATGACATCACGAACAGGGGTACTGACAAATCTATTTTTCTTGACACCGGTAAAAAGTTACAAGTTGCATTTGGAATCACATTTGAAAACTAATCAAATGGATTCATCACAAGCTCAAACTTGAGACATAGAAAGTCTCTGACCTCTAAAATGCAATGCAAAAGGAATTTTCTCATTTTGGTCAACTGGGTCAATATTATAACAGGTCAAACAGGGCCTTCCAAAAAATTCAAAAAATTCAAATCAGCATGACATCTGTAAAAGACCAACTTTGAGGGATTCAAAACCTAGTCAAACAGACTCAAAAAGACTCAAAATCTAAACCATAGGTTCTCTAGTATGGATACTAAATACTCCCAAAGTGGTGAGTCATGAAACATTATTGGGTGCAAGATATTCAATTGCAAACATAGGCTCCTATCATTGTTTGACACTTAAGTGAAAATGCAGAATTGACAATTGCTCAAAACAGGACTTCACGAAATGACTCAGAGTAGTAGTTAACTTCATGGAACACATAGACGCACTAAATGAAAGGTGCTAGAAGCATTAAACACCTCTTAGGCCTCAAATGGACAGTCAGGTACATGTGCATCAAAAAGCATTTATAGGGCTTAATTTTCTCAATGGTACTCAAAATTGGGGCTTCAATTTTGAGTCCCCACACTATGAACAACATATTGCAACTTTCCAATCATTGATCTATACAATGTTTGGTTCACATCAATAGAATCATCATTCTTTGAAATTTTATGTCTAGTAGCCATGGATGTTCCAACTGGTCTTGAGTCTTACATTCCAAAAGTTTTCAATATCTCCTTGATATACTTTGATTATGTGATGTAGATAACTTTTTTAATTTGATACACTTGCAGGCCAACAAAAAATTTGATCTCTCCAAACATAGGCATCTCAAAATCTTGCCTCATTTGATCTACAAATAATTTACACAATGCATCTTTTCCTCCAAATATGATATCATCCATAAATATCTCAACTAACATTATCTCCTTCAATCTTCAAATATAGATTTCCATTATCATTTTTCCTTGCAAAACTAATCTTTGCCAAATAAGTGTCCAACCTTTCATACCATGCTCTACAGGCTTGTTGTAATCCATATAGTGCTTTGTGCATCTTAAATACCATATCTCTTTTGTTTGGATCAACAAATCCTTCAGGTCGTTCATGTAAATGCTTCCAGGACCTCTGATAGAGATACATTGATTCTTCCTTGATAGAAATATCAATATGTTGATATAGAATTATCAACACTATATATTTATGTCACTGTCTCTAATTTGAATTACTGTTAGTAATAATAATCTACTCTCTCTCTCTCTCTCTCTCTCTCTCTCTCTCTCTCTCTCTCTCTCACACACACACACACACACACACATATACATATACATATATACATGAGGTGGCAAGTAGATCAATAATGTTTGCAGTTCACAGACTAAAATGTATGTATTGTATCACCTTATGTAAATGATCACATGTATATCATTGAAGGAGAACTAAACATTTTCGTGTATTGATATTAGAGCACATCTAGCAATCGATGATTAAGTATGGAAGAGTAGAGGTGCATGTCCCATAGGGAGATGCACTTCTAATTAATCTTTGGTATCAATAACCACCTAATACTAGTTAGGCATCGATAACAAAGGGGTACTTACAATAATTAGTAAAGTCTGAATTCATTACTTGCTAACTAATTCTTAGTATTGATCAACTTTTGAATATGACATTACACTTTTTTTTTGCGCATGTATAAACATATATATATTTGAATTTGATATAAAAAATATGAATGACTTCTCTAACATGTGTGTGTTTATGTGTGTGTGTGTGTGTAGAGAGAGAGATTCATACAAAAACACTTCTCTTGAGGCTATATATTTAATAGTTCAATATGGATATCTCTTCCAGTATTCCATTCAGAAATGCACACTTGACATCCATTTGGCACTCTTTGAATCCTTTGTAAGAAGATATGGAAGTAGAGTTCTCACTCATTCTAATCTGGAAACAGGGGAAAATGTTTCCCCATAGTCAATTCCTTCTTCTTGTACATATCCCTTACAAACAAGTCTTTCTTTGTTTCTTGTGACTTCAACTTTCTCATTCATTTTTGTTTCTAAATACCAATTATTTTGTAATAAAATTATTGTCTTTTGGTCTAGGTACCAGTTGCAGGGTTTCCACAATAGATAAAGATAATCACGTTGTTATTCCTCTCGAGGATACTATGTCTATTTTGAGAATTATCTCTTCTATCATGAACTAGACTTGAATTTTCAACCCAAGGACGTAGAACTTGAAATGGGTCAGCATAGTATGTGCACTAAGTTCCTTTAAGTCTTAACACCTATGCTACAAGAAATTAAAATGCATGAAAGGAATCTATACTACTGATACAGAATAGTAAACATGCTTGGAAAAATAATAGATAACTGTAGAAAACTGTAGAAAAGGAATTCTAAGCTAGTTAACAATTCAAACATCCACTAGGATCATTTTTCATAAGTGTTGTAGGAACTTTCATAGTAATTATGTTGTAGGACTAATACAATAAATCTATCTTAAAATAGGAAATTGCAAGAAATGAATCTACTCTACCTAAATCTATTCCACCTCCCAAGTGGGCCCCCTTGGTTGGCTTCAACAAACTAAGAAGACAACAAGTATTCCAAAATCACTCTCTCATTAGAATTCTTATTTTGTTACATGACTAAATAATTCATAGAGAATAGAAAAGAGTAACTTCGGAATCCCTCTAACTAACTAACTTTTCCCCTCTTTTCTTATATATATAAAGGATTGGAACTTATTACAAACATAACATAAAAATTGTGAGCAAACATTGTCAGAAGAAAAAGGTGGAATGTCAACCATGACTTTAAAACATTGATTGAGCAATAGAATAATAGTCTGGCAATAATGTAGCAAGTTGGGTCTCCTGCAATAACTCTTCTCACAAACACGACTTAACCTGCCCTGTATTTCTCATGCTATGATTGGTCTTCATTACTCCTTAAATACGATGTTCACCACTCTTAGCACCACTTCTCCATTTCCTAAATATTAGAAACATTCAAACACATATGCACAACAACATTTCTACTCTTATTCAAATATTAGAACATAGCTTTAAATATTTATATGAAATACTACACTTTATATATAATATTAAGCAAAGTATGTCACATCCATTATCCATAGGTTTAATAAGTTCTAGCTGTATCCAACATAAGACAAATATGTTGGAAATGTTTTTCACAAGGCTCAAAGAGTAAGTTCAAACTATATAAAAAGTATATCAAATTTGAGACATTAATATGCCTCATCACCAGTGACTAGGTTTTGTTCTTCTCTATCTGCTCAATTTCTTCATTCATGGGTTGAATCCAGTATTCATTATCCAAGGCATCCTTTACTGATTTAGGATCAAATTCACATAGTAGGCATGTTTGGTTCCCCACTTTGTTCCTTGTTGTAACTCCAAAATCTTTGCCTCTAATTATTTGATTAGGTGTATGTCTTCTCACATGTTTTGCTAATGTAGGCTCAGGTCTTCTCACTTCTTCAAGTTCATCTTTTAGATTAGCTTTAGGTAGCACTTCATGTATCTCAGCTTGTTCTTCTGGTTGTTTGACAATCATTTGTTTATGCTTGGCATGCTCTTCCTAACACTTGGCACTAATTGCCTAATGCTCGACATGTTGCCACTATAACCTGACATGCATTAGTTGTTGTTGCTCGACAGCTTTCTTCTTAGGTTCAGGTATATGTGTTGGGCTCTCCTTCATCAATGTATATGAAAATTTTGTAATCTTCAAGTTCTTTGTTACATTCAACTTCATTTTTTTTGCATATTCATCAACTTTCACATTTGCACTTTCCACAATTTTGTTTGTGTTAGAATTTAAACACTTATATGCTTTGCTCTTAGTGAAAATATCCTTAAAAAAATACCTTCATTACTCTTTGCATCAAATTTTCCATGTTTTTTATCTTTCAATATATAGCATTTCCTTCCAAAGACTTTGAAATATTTCACATTAGGTGCATAACCATACCATTACTCAAAAGATGTGATATTTGTACCTTTCTTGACTTGTACTTTGTTTAAGGTATAAATCACAATACTTACAACTTCTCTCCAATACTTAGGTGCAACATTCTTCTCCATCATCAATGTCCTAGCACAATCCATGATTTATCTATTCCTCCTTTCATTTATACCATTCTATGTAGGGGTCCTTGGTGCAGACATTTATCTCTTGATTCCTCTTTCATTACAGAATGTGTTGAATTCTTCAAATATGAATTCACCTCCTCTATCAGATCTCAAACACTTCAAGATTTTACCTATTTCATTTAAAAATCTAGCCAAAAACCACTTATACATTTGAAATGCATCAAGATTTTCTCTAAGAAACATCATAGTCATCATTCTAGATTAGTCATCAACAAATGGAATAAATTATTTGTCACCATAGTAGATTTGCACTCTAATAGGTCCAAAAAGGTCAGTATGAACCAACTCCAATAACATCAAAAGTATAGGCATTGCTCTTGAAACTAGACTTTTTCATTTTTTCCAATTGACATTGTTTACACATCACATTATCAAGTTTCTTCAATTTTGGTAAACCTCTTACTTTCTTCATCTTATGAATGCTTACCAAATTGTCAAAGTTTATATGCCATAGCCTCCTATTCCATAACCATATATCATCAAGTAGGTCTAGATAGAACAAGTTACCTCTTGTTCAGTCTCCACTTCCAATCAATTCACCATAACCATTGTAGATCTTAGCCTTCTTGTGTTGAAATTCAACTTTTTTTCCTGAGCCATTCAACTATACTACACTCAAAAAATTATAGTTAAGTCCTTCAACCCAATAAGCATTATCACATCTAATCTCATGAGTCAATCTTATTGATCCTTAACCTTTCACAAGACATGGTGCATCATTACTAAACTTAATAGTACCTCCTTTATAATGTTCTAAGGTTTCAAACTTACTTTTATCACTAGTCATGTGATGTGAGCAACCACTATCAATTATCCATCTATTACCTTTACTCACATGTGAAATAAGTTCAGTTTTCTCATCTTCATCATAATCATCTTTCATAGCAACATAAATAACTTCTTCATCATGACTATCATAATCATAATCAATCTCTTCTTTGGAAATATAAAAAGACTTCTTACCTTTTCCCTTGTAGTCTTTGTATCCTTTATTGTCTCTTACATCTCTTCTTCTTTTGAACTTTTTGTCTTTCCTTTCATCCTTGTCATCTCTGTCAAGACATCTTGTAGCAATATGACCAACTTTATTGCATGAAAAACATATTGTAGGAAGTTTACCTTTGAATTTTCCTTTTCCTCTTGGTAGTCTCCTAGCCATTAATGCTTCAAGATCCTCAAGATCATCATTAGAAGATTCACTCTCACTAACCTCATACTTTTCTTTCTTCTTCTTGGACTTATGTAAAACTAATTGTGACTTAAAAGAAGATTCAATAGCTGAGGCAGTAAAATTATGAAAATTTGATAATTAAAAAGCAATAAGTCTACCAACCAAATTATCCATGGTTAAATCATTACCAGGAGTACATCTTAGTTCTTGTATTGTAGAAACTCTAATAGCATATTTCTTAGTACATTTTTGTCTCCTCCATGGATCTTTTCCAAATTTTCCCACATCTTATTTGTAGTTTTGTAGTCTTTTATGTCATCAAATTTTGAATAGCTTAGGGAAAATGCAATCTCCAACATTGCATGAGTGTACTCTTCTTTCTCCTTTATATGTTGGGCTATCATAGGTGTAGGCATTGCTATGTACTCATGATCAAGTAGTGTACTATCCAATCTCCAATTCTAGCAATGTGTAGCTTCACCAAGCTTTGCCATGTAGGGAAATTTTCTTCCTCCAACTTGGGTACCTCTTTTTTGTACATCTTGATCTTTAGCTTTAAGTCCCTTCAAAAATTTCTTCACAGGCACCACAACCTCTGATACTAATTGTTAGAATGATTTAAAATAACTAAGAAGGGGGGTGTATCAGTTATCCTTGGGTCCAAAAATACCAAGTATACTTTTGAATACTTCAAGCAACTTAGATCTACTCATTAAGTAGCTTAGTCTCTATAGTAACTTATCTGTAACATAAACTTGTAGTCCACTATCCCAATAATAACTAACTTGCATAATGCAAAACATTAAAACATTAAAACATCTCGAATAACATCCACACAAGTAAGACACCATGATTTAATGTGGAAAACCAATTTGGAAAAAACCATGAGTAAAATGCTACTAATTTTTCACTCTTCTAAAGTGAGCTCTATTAGGAGCCAACCCAATTAAAGCTTACAATACACACTGTTAGGTGTGACCCTGCTAAAGGATTTAATCACCCTGTTAGGAGTGGCCTTGTTAGAGGACTTAAGAATATTCCATTAGAATGTCACCTTGATTAAAGGATTTACAAATGACTATTAGGTCAACCTTGATCAAAGGATTTGAACTGATACAATGGTTAGAAAGTAACTACAGGTTAATCTAATAAATACAACTCACTTTGCAAATACATATCACAATGTAGCTCATCTTCTAAGTCATTAACTTTACTTCATTCATGTCTCCATCACTATCTTTGATCTACTTGGAAAATCCTTTAAGAAATCACTCTTCATCTTTTCTCTACTCCTTTATAGCCTTTTGCTCAAGTTCATCAGTCAACAAAATTAGCAATTTCTAACCTCTATAGGTTAATCCTTGTGCCTCCTTAAATAAGCAACTTTGATCATTTACCACTTAAACATCACCATTGATCTTAGGGTTAGGTTAGATTCATTGAATCCTTTTATCTTTTCATTTCCTCCTCCTCCTTTTAGATACTTCTCAAAACCTTTCTTTGAGTCCATGTCTAGAAATGCTCAAACACGGTTTCTCAAACATTAAATGTTCTAACTGATCAATAATTATCCTTCATGTGCTTTGACCAAATCAAAATTTTCAACTATGTTAGCTAGGAATCTCAATTCCTTCACAAAATAACAAATGTTGACACTCAGCCAAAATTGTGTTCCTTAGCTTCAATCATCATAGATAAATCGGTCATCACTATCTTTCTCGGTTTACACTATCTCCATTCGGTCCAACATTTTTGATACTTAGTCTTTATCGGTGTTCGGTTGACACTATATTTGCTTGACTTCTATTGTTCATTCATTCGACACTAGCACAACTCAACTTCAACTATAAGTTCGTTAATATTCTGCTTTGAAACTCAATTTAGCCTATATATTTGGCCCTTCATTGATCATCTCTTCTAGGCTTCAACTCAACTATCTTCTCCACTTAGTGTTATGATTAAACACATTATCTTGTCAAAGTCCAACTAATCAAGTGCCCATTATAGTTCCACATAACTCAACCTTTCCACTAGGTCTTCTTGTTATCTCTTATTCTAAAATCCTCTTCATCAATCATCTTGATATGGCACTCTACTCGGGTAGAAATTGTCTCACCATTAAGGTTTGACATCAATGACAACATAACAATTGTTCCAATTGTGGTTTCCAACATGACCTACAAATTTCACTATTTTAATGTTATATATATGGATATGTTAGTAATTATTTTTATGGGTTTAAAATTGTGATGATCTGGTTTAATATAAACTAAACTATTAACATCATGTTCTTTTTTATAATCAACATCAATGCCACAAAATTCTCTGGCTAGAGATCCTATACGTTTAAGAATTTGGAATTATAGTAGTTCTACTAGTATGGGTTTAATTACGACCCAGGTTGGTAGGTTGTAGTTTTTGACAAAAAATCATCAAAGTTAGGGGACCATTTTATAAAATTAATGCTAAACCCTTTATAAAAGCAAAGAAGACCTGAAAGAAATTTGTCTCTGATATCCTTATAGCTACAATGCAAATAAGCCAGATGATTAGACATGGAGGACATACTTACATGTTTCTTGCATAAGCTTTCTATTCATTTTGTAAGTTTAGGATCCTTCATTTTAGGCCCATTCTAGAATTTAAAAAATGCCTTGTTCCTCACACTCAAACCAACATTCTTCGTTGTGTAAATTGACAAGATTTCTCATTGAATTTCTTGTTTATGTGATGTGATTCCTATCTTTTATTTCGCTCGATTGGAGATCTTGGAGGATTATCTTTTGGATTCTTTCCATTGTCTTGCTTTGAATATTTGATTTTGGCAAAAAAATTGATTTTCTTCTTCCCATAATTATCTTTTACTTCCTTTTGAGAAAGGGAACTTTTACAGCTAGAGGGTCGAAGTAGTCTGTGTGTTTTAATGTTCTAGCTAATGTCATCAATTGTTTGGATAACTTCAAAAAAAAATTATAAGGGGTTTAGAATATTTCATTTTATTAAAGTATCCAAATGATTTCACACTGAAATTTGCACTTTCATATCGCTGAGACATTTTCCTTTTTGGATTGAGAATGATTTATTTTCAGAGACTCATCTCTTCTCAATTTAGTTTGATTCCAAATAAAGGATGCCCATGCAACAATAGTAAAACCTGCCTCATTCAAAATTTTGACTCTAATAATAGCCCATCCCAATTTCCTTACTTCCCATTCATCAATGACTACCCAAATTGTGTGTAATGGTCAAAAGCTTGCTATGACATTCGCTGACATTTGCAATATTTTTTGACTTGTATTTTACCATATTTTAATTTGTCTATAAATATTCACTGATGTTCACTAACATTCGCAAATGTTCGCTCTCCATAGTCAAATTTTATAGTTGAATTCACAGATGTTCTTCCTAGAGGTGCCTTGAGAATTCATGCACACATTAAAATTGTGGAATCATATGCAAGGCATTTGAGATGTTATATTGATTGCCACGATGCAATGTTGACTTATGGCAAGCCAATATTGTAGGATATGCATATCAATTTTTTGGAAAAAAATTGTAAGTTTCTTGTGAGTTAACTACATTCATATCGCAGGTATTGTCCAATTGATCTGGGATAAAATCATTAAGAGTAGTCTTCCTCTTAGCAGAAAGGGGTAAGTAGACAGTCTTCCTTGCTAGATGTGATGATATAGAGTAGGTTTGAAGGATGAAAAAATTTGTGTTTCACTATCTGCTTTTATTTGTTGCTTGATTTTATTCACTGCCTTCCAATATAAATGATATAATAAAATGGCTTAACTTTTGTCCTTACATATTATATTCTTCAAATCTTCTTAAGACCAACAATCTTTGAAGAATGTCATTTTTCATCATTATCCTAGCCATTAAGGCTTATAGATTCTGTTGGCTCCTGATTTAACAAATTTAAATATAACCAAGAAACCAGACCAATGCATCTAAGGCTAGCAAATTCCTATGGTGGATGCACTTGACTGCAATTCTTAGGCCAACTATAAGGCTAGACCCTTCTTCTTCAGGCATTGAAAAACCTAGGTGGGTGTTCCTTGAGTTCTAATATATGGTACTAGTGCAAATAAACATATAATTTGAACCTATTAACAATAGATGAAATCCTTATATCTTCTAATACTTATGTAATAACATAGGAATGAAATAGCTACAAATCATAACCTATGATTGAGGGTTAATTCCTTTCAGCCCACTACAAAACATGAAAAAGTGAATTGATTTTATTAAAATGATTTGTGCAAATGACCTTCATCTCAGCTTGCATCTGATTTAGTGATCAGTGCCTTATCCATTGCAACATAGAGTCACTACCAGTAGGATGACCTAACTTGATGGCCTTATAATTAAGTTTATCAACTAAAATCCCCAAACTCCATTCTTACTAGCATCCACTCCATACACCCAAAAACCCTATCAAATCATTGAAGCATTTACTTAACTTCTTGAATTAAAAGCAACAACAAATCTGATACACAACTCATCCAAGTTGTCTTAAATCAAATGAACCTTATTCATTCAATCACAAAGTTAATAGGATATAAAGAATTAGGAGACTAAATAAGATAACATGGATAATTCATTGTAAATCCCCTTTTGTATTTATCCTTGGAAAGATTGAATACATTAACTAGTAACATTAAATGAAACTCAAGATATGTCACATGATCTATCATCAATTTTCATTATCTCAAAGAAACCAGACATGAAATGAAACTAGAAATCTGCACAAGAATGGATGTGTGACCTTCATAGCTAGAGCTTTACTCAATAGACAAGAAGTAAAATCAACCAACAACCTGGTCTCACAGTAAAAACTAAAACCCTTGCCATGGATGAGAAAGAGAAAGATATAGAAGAATAATGGAATCTTGAATCTAATCTAGAATGACATGTGTCCACTTGAATCTCCACTATTTGTTGTTGTAGAACATCTCTCATCTCTCTACCCATGAGATCTGATTTAATTTTCATCATTTTTTTGTAACAACCCAAAATATCTCTTCCTCAATGATAAAAACTATGCCACTACTAAAATATCTAAAATGCATCTAGAATGCTGATAAAAGCTCCACTTAACTAACTTAGATATGAAAAAACTCACCCATAAGTACCTTCATGTTTCCTTTTAGTTCATCATTTCATTGGGAATCAAATCTGAACTGTCTCAACTAAACAAAATTGCAAATGAGGTACCTAGGACAAATCCTTGCATAACTCGAACCAATGACCTTTTATGCAAAAACAAACTCTAGTAATGGAAAGTTCATTTTCTCTTGATTCCGATGATATATAATACTCCTATATTAGCCTACTAGAAACGCCCCAAATCTTAATTTGAAAAACAGGTCCCTTTTATGGCTCTTCAGACTGATTTTTTGTCATAAATTTGATTTATTATAAATTCTAAACTATAGAATATTTTTTTTAAAAATTGATCCTGTACGCATCAGCCAAGAGAAAAAATTTTTAAATTACCTTTTTAGGCCTGTTCAATTTTCATTCCAAGTCAAACCTAGTTGACCGGCTCTGACACATGTCATCACCTAATTGGCCAAATTTTTGCATAGTCAACTGACATATCCACCTAAGCACCATGTCACTGCCACATCATTGGTTGTCATGTTGCATGATGAGTCAAGATCATGCCACATTATCGCAACATAGTGATGACATGACATGTATCATCTTCCTCCACCTCTACACCAACTCATCGCCACATCAGTTGGTCGCCATGTTGCATGGTTAATGTTCAAGCATCTTTCCTTTAGCGACATGGTGATTGTTGTCCAATCTGCCATGTGTCACCATCCTATTCCTCTGAATTTCCATGTCATTTCCTCAATTTGCATGCTTGTTCAAAATTTCTAACTTCTCTCCATCTAGTCGAGTGGGCCCCATGCACAAGTCTAGTCTTCGAGAAGCCATTTATCTTTAAGACAACATGATTAGTGAGTGCTCTTTTATTTAAATACATAGAAAAAGCTTAGCAAAGGCAATGTGGGATAACTGTTTAAAAGGAAAACTCCTCTTCTCTTGGCATGGAAAGCCTTTTTCAGGTTGTGGCTTCCCTGATGCCATGGATTGCCCTACTCTTATTGCTATTATTGTCCTCCCTTGTATTATTTATTAGCAAATTGACGTAACAGGTAATGGCACCAACGATGGGGGAATATGTTTAAAGGTTTGTCTACCATTCATCACTCAAAAAAGGTTTAAGACATATTTCTTTAGGCACCACAAGGAAAAAGTAGACCCCTTTACTAATTGGAAACAAAAAATATCTGATTTTAGTGCTTCTCTTGACCAAACATGAATCAACTGATGGTTATTCGACTAGCCTACGTACATGGGTGGATTATATAAGAAGTTTAGTTCATTACCAAATGTGCTCTATCAAATACTTCTAAAGTGTGTCTCCTCATCAAAGCACCCTATTTGTTATTGTTTCAAGAAAAACCAGTGGCTTCCTTCAATGACAAAATTTATTTTGAAATAAAACATATAAAAAGATGTCTCTTCATTTCACTTTTAGAGTAGAAGGATTAAAAATCATAATATTGGTACCATTGAGCATATGATTATAATGTTGATAACACTTGATATAAAGTGCTTCGGCCTCAAAAGATTATGCATGCATATGAATTGGATTGACTAGTCGATAAAGCTTTGTGAAAATTCCATTGTATTCTTATATTGAAATAGAATACCATGCACCATCTCAAATATCTGCCATACAGAACATGGTGTACTTGACTTGAAACTTGTTGGAATCCTATATTGTCTATGAAGAGACTATACATATCATTATTTACTTTGTTTCAACTGTGGCCCATTGTTTTCCTTGATAGGAAATGAAACCCATGTCTATAAATATCCTACTTATTTTCTTATTTTCATGCATCCATTGCTCCTAGCCCAAGCCCACACAAGTTTTCACTTCAACAAATTCAATGCCTCCACCCTTTATCAAGTCGGAGAAACTTCAATCTGATCCAATGCAATCTGCCTCACAAATCAATCCCAACACATGTCTAGTTGATCCTTGTATACTCACCCTATTCAGATGAAAGATCCCAACTTCTCATTTAGTCCAAGTCCTTGTACAAGACTTATCTGGATACCATATCTCAGTGTAGCTTGGAGTGAAGTTGCACTAGAATACTTTGCTAATGTCTCATTTGTGTATGCATAAAGTGTTCTCACATATGCTATGGCCTTTTTGGAGGTTTTTTTTCCTCTTCACACTGAATAAGTTTAACATACAAGCCACTTGTAGTTAGTAACTCCTGATGTGTACCCATTTCTACAAGCTGGCCCCTTTGTGTATAATCTCTCATAATTATCTTATCTTGAAAAAGTACCATGCATACACTAGAGATCATAATGATAATGATCAATATAACCCTCTTATTTTAAAATTTCAATCCCTAATATCTTATTTATCTGAGAACATCAGTCAGGCCCCAAAGTGGGTCTGGCTAAAAAATAATTCATTTTCAAACAACAAAACCATCAAATCAATCCATTAATCATCTAATACTAATTGAGAATGATTCGACCATTGAACCATCCATTAAAACCTCATTTTAACTCTTTTTTTGTCGACTGCCAATTTCATGCCAAAGGGTCCTCTGAATGGCATTAAAAACTAACCAAAACACCTGACCGGGCTTAGAAATCAAACAAACTAATTCTTTGTTCCGCATACTCTTACCTTGTCAAATCTCATCTCATGATGAATTCTCTATCAAAAGATATTGACTGTCAAAGTTACCCTCTCATAACTGCCTGCAAGAAAACATGTCAAGAAACAATAAAATGCATTCAGTTTTGGCTTCAAAAATTGGGCAAACTGACACTTTGGGGAATGGGAACTAGGGTGTTGGTTCATAGTTACGAGGAGAGTATAAATCTGCAATTAGGGCTCATGATGAATAACAGGGAAAATTTGGCAAGCGGTCAAAGTGGGCTACTCGGATTTGCAGAGCTAGGAACAATGGCAGAAAAGTGTTTTCATGAATAGAATGGACTTGGAAAAGTGTGCGGACGGAATCGTCAAGATTTGAAAATTGGCACACTTAAAGTATTTTCATAGAAGAACACAATAGTACAATCCATTCAATCTCATCTATCACAAATTTAGAGATAAGACATCATGAACATGGGTACCGACCAATTTGTAATTATTGACACCAGTAAGCCATCACAAATTATTTTTGGAATCATGTTCAAAAACTAATCAAACGGACTTGTCATAAGCTCAAAATTGAAATGTAGCAAGTCTCTGATCTTTAGAATGTAATGCAAAAGGAATTTTCTCATTTCAGTCAACTAGGTCAAAGTTATAACTAGCCAAATAGGGCCTCCTAGAATTCTGAACAATTTGCATCAGCATCACAACAATAAATGACCAACTTTGAGGGATTCAAAACCTAGTCAAAACATATTGAAATGACTCAACATATGAAAAATAGGTTCTCTGGTATAGAAACTAAACACTCCCAAAGTGATGAGTCATGAAACATTACTAGATGCAAGATATTCAAATGCAAACAAGGCCATCTGTCGTTGTTTGACATTTAGGCAAAAATGTAGATTTACACATTGCTCAAAATGAAACTTCACAAAATGACTCAGAAATGGAAATTTATCATCATGGGATGAGCAGATATAATGAATGCAAGGTGTTAGAAATATTGAACACCTCTTATGCCTCAAACAGATAGCCAGGTACACATGCATCAAAAAGTGCCTTCAGGGCTTAAGTTTTTTGAATGGTACTCAAAATCAGGACTTCAATTTTGAGTTCGAATAGATTCAAACCATCATTATATACCTACCATTACACTCTTCATCCAAAGTTTCTTTAGCTATATCACATTTATCACATGATTATTAAATGAATGACATTAATCATTTGTATCATGAGACAATACACAGTGTATGCTTTGACCTTGGGCTTTGATTTCTCTTTTGAAATGTAGTAAGAATTTAGTCCAATCAATTATTTTCTTCTTTCAATTTTCATAAATGGTCCTTCTCTAGACTTGTTTCCTTTTCACATCTTTTATCGTCTTTGGTCAGCTCAAACAAAAAAAATTGACTTTTCTATATTTTTCATTGCATAATTTAACTTCCTTCTATTCATGTTCAATATTATCATTTCCACATAATAATTCATTTTTCTCCTTTTCAAACTCCTCTATCATTTCTATAAATTCTAAACTACACCTTTTAACTAACATAAAATCTTCTTCAAAAATATTTGCTTGCAAGCCTTAAACCCTTATATTATCTCTTCAACCTTTATTATTGATTCTTATTTAGTTGTTAAAAAAAATCAAATCTTTTGAAACTTTTAATAATAATTTCTTCTTTATTATAATTCCCTTGGTATGTAATAATAACCAAGGACCTATAATAGAACAGTGCAAATTCTTTTCTAGAATGTAAGGTTCTATTATGTATAGTAAACCTTGATGTAATGCCATAAAAAGGGAAAACTTATGTATCCAATAAGATAATTTATAGTATATTGCATCATTCATATATATGCATCCATAACATAACACATTCATATAATTTAAAGTCTTACACATATCTTATAATTCATTTCCAAATTTGATCCATGTATACATATATAACATAAATATTTCACATGTATTTATTTTGTATTGTTTCCACCCTACTGCACACTCTTATCTCCCTATTTTACCTCTTTACATAGCCTTTTATATCTTTTCATATGTCTTCACCTCACATTCTTTCATATTAACTCTTTAAGTATCTCATTCTCACGAATCTACTAAAATATCTCATTCTTTTATAACTTATTTTGGCTTATTATAGATGTTTCAAAGTTATTTAAGTGGTATATAGGAACTATATAGGTATATAAATTACCCAAATGACATATGTGATGCCTCACAACCCTATATCTTGCCAACACTCTTATTTTTGTTTTTATAAACATTGTTGAGAAATGGATAAAAGAAGCTTCTTTTGGTCTACATTTTTCTTAGTGGGATATTTTTTGGTTCTAGATTGATCATAGACATTATCCACAATAAAGCTTCTAACTATTCGAATATTCTTGGCATTCATGTTGTGACCATGATGAATATATTCCCAATATTCTAGATACTCTATAAAAACACATTCTATGATCACCAAATCTCTAAGGGATGACAATATTGATAAACTTATGACAGAGATAGATTTCCTCAAATAAGTGAGGTGGAAAGATGGTTCTCAACTGTAACAGAACTACAAATAATATATATCATGCTAGCATGCTTGAATGAGGTTATAAAGTGGTTTAACTAGATTGGAACCTAAATTGGTTTGATACTCAATGGTCCTATATCTTGTATCACATTTAACATAATTATGTTGACCCCAATTTTTCTTGTTTTAGATGGTGTTTTGCACTTATTAATATTTTTGGTGATCAAGTCATGCATTATATTGGTTCACAAAATCGAAAAAAAAAATTGCTTTTTAACACTTTTGAGTATCCATTTTTTTTTATGTAGATGTGTCATTAGTTTGTGATCTTTACTTTTTGGGTGACATATTAATCAAGTCATGAGAAAAATGGTTTTTCTTGGTAAGATATCCTAGTTGGTTATGTTGATGCTTTCAATTATGAGTTGAAGAATTTTTCGCTTATTATTTCTAACCAATTTTGTTTTTTTGTAAAAGAAGATGATTGATGAGGTCTTCCATGAGAAAAGAAAGTATCTTACAAAGTTCTATAGTGAGTTCACTCTTTCTTCCATAAAAATGTAGACCTCTGCTAACATGGAAATACCTAAACCCTACTCCTTGATTCTATTGAAAGAAGGTATTACCATTTTGTGAAAACCTAAAATATAACTTGCTCAGTTCTTCTATAGGAACAAAACAACTAAAAAAAGAAGAGCTTGGAAGTTCCTAGAGGATAAGAAGATCAAGAAGCTTGATCTTGTAGAGATGGACAAGAAAAAGAAGTTGACTTCTAGTTTGATTCTATGGAGATCGATTCAAACATGAATATGTCTCTTTTGAGTACATTTGAGTGTGGTCAAGCATAGTGTAGCAATAACATTATGCATGAGATTAGACATTTGGTAGTGTGTTATATTTGTTTGTCTCTCATCATGTACTAGTGTTCGAAATAGACATTTATTTTTTTGTTTGAAACTTAGTAGATAACCTCTCACGTAATGTATTTAGATTTGAAAAACTACTTTTTATTTTAAAAATAATTATATATTTAACTTGTAAAATATTTATATTTCATTCTAATAAATGTATTTTTAAACATTAAATGTTTATAATTATATTATTAGTACACAAATGAAACATAGTTTAAACTAAATAGACATATAATAAAACTCAAAGTAAAATTTTATTAATTATAAAATGGAGTAAATAAAAAATCATATAAAAAATAGATTTATTTTAAAACAAGAAATTTGTTATCTTAAGAAAATCTAAAGACTAGGGTAGAGGAACCAAAATGTGTGCACCCTAACTTTGTGTTACAAGTGTGGATGTTGTTGCACCAAAAGATTGACTTGTCAATGCCTGATACAACTACTAGACTTATAGAACTCATAGGAGGTGGTTAGTCCCTTATCACAAATCCTAAGGGGAGCAGTGCCCACTTTTCCAAAAATTACCCCCTTAGTGCTTCTCAAGGAGATTCAAACCTATGACCAAGCTCTGATACCACTTGTAACAAATGCGGTTGTTGTTGCACCAAGATATTGACATGTCAATGCATGATATGAATACTAGACTTATTGAATCCTCTCAGGAAGGTTAGTCCCTTGTTACCAATCCTAATGAGAGAATTGACCATTTTGCCAACACTTTGGGGATCTACAAAGGTCATCATACAGACCCAGGATCCTTTTTGTTATCGGCTATTTAGATCACTAAGTTGGTAACCTCCAAATCAAAACTTATGCCCATGATTATTTGATTTGACACATGTTTTTTCTCCCATTCATCCAAGGTTTCTTTATCGTGGCATTTTAATGCCTCAACCAAGATGTATGTGACCCCCACCACAAACTGCATGTGTTTACCATCTGATCTAGATAGGGTGGTTGCATGGCATTCCACCACATGGATATCCTTCTACCATTTTTTTCTAATGTTCACCTTATGATGCAACATGCAGTAGCATTTACTATGTATCACCTCACCCCACAATCAGCTAAGGGGATGCATATTCACATTAAAACTCCATTTAATTCACGTCACTCCTCATGGATCAATCCATGCCTCATTCCTTTCTATCTCACCTAGCCTAGAGTCTTTCATTATTTAAGAGCTAGAACATTTTCGATGGGGGAACTCTACAACTTCACCGAGCATGACAAGGTGTTTGGTTTTGGACCAACTACATCATCATTTCTGCATGTAAACAAAGGGATTTTTCAAAATTGTTTCCAATTCAAAAAAAAATCCATATAATTTCATTCTTACCATTGTAGAGCATGTACTTCCTCACATGTTCATTTGTAGGTATGCACTCCATTTTCATACAAGATGGACATGTTTTTAGCATTTCTTGGGAACCCTAAGGCTCAAGTAATAGGAGGAGTTAAGTGAGCATTTTTCTCATGTCATCTTTGATGTAGGTGAGCATTATATTCTCACTGATACCACACAAGAACTTTCAAAGAAATAAAATCTATTTTTTGGCGTTGTTTCTTGTAGATTTTTCTAGCTATAGCCTCTATTTTTAAATTTTTCGATGCTTGTTACATTTATATATTTTTTGTGTTTGTGAATACAAAATACTATGTTCGTAAACACTTATAAGCCTAAAAGGGAATCATACTTTTGTATTCTAGATTCACTATCATGTTTATAGTAATAAGAATTTGATGTTCACATCAAGTTGAGCATCAAAATTCATATTCTTCCTTATTGGTATAATTATAACATTTGTAGGGTTTACATTTAATAGTTATTATTCTTCATCTTCTACCAGGGTTCAAAAACTCAACATTTTGTAGTTTAATGTATAGCATTTACAAGTTACATGTTTTATGATTTCAATTAGATTACTTGTGGTTTCTACTTTCTTTTTTATTTATTTATTATAGAGTTTCAATTTTAGTGTTAGGGTTTATAGGTTCCAATTGCAATATTTATTTGTTTCCAATGTCACCACTCCTATCAATTGATTTCTATTTTGTTTCTATTTTAGGGCTTAAGGGTTTAGAATTCAATTTTAGGGTGGTTCACTTTCACTATCCAAGTGTTCACCAATTAAATGGTTTACAGTTCAATGTACAATATTTTCAATTTATTAGTTTTAGGGTTTCAATTTTACAATTAAGGGTTTCCATATTCATTTCTAATGTTAAGGGTTAAGGGTTCCAGTTTCAATGTTTATGGGTTTACAATGTCACTATTACTGTCAAACGGTTTTCATATTTCTATTACTTTAGGGTCTGCTTGGAAATAGGAATCTGAGTGGGATAGGCACATGTAAATTCTTAAATTTTCAAATTCTCTGTTTGGGTGCACCAAATCAGAATTGTGCATAGGAATACATATTCCAATTTTGGCCAAAAATTGAGCATTTGCAATTCCACCTAAATAGGTGGAATTGGAATACGTATTCCTATTCCAATTTTATTTATTTTAGAAAACATAAATATTTGGGTCCATGAATTCCCATCAATTCCAACTGAACCAAACAAGAATAGGAATACGTATTCTTATTTTCTATTCTAGAATAACAATTTATTCCTATTCCCATATTCTTATTCCTGCAGCCAAACGAACCCTTAGGATTTAGGGGTTTCGAGTTAAATGTAAGAGTGATTCAATTTCATTATATAAGGGCACACAAATTCAATAGTATCTAATTTAATGCACAACAATTCTCATTTATCTATTTTAGGGTTTCTATTTTATTGTTAAGGTTATCCAGTTTTATTTCAATTAATCTGTTATAGGGTTTCAATTTTACTATAAAGGGTTTCCACTTTCATTCCCAATTTTGGGGATTAAGGGATTCGATTTCAGTGTTTATGGATTTACAATGTCACTTTAGGTCTTAAGGATTTGTACGCCAATGTGCAAGTGTTTCAATTTCACTATTTAAGGGTTCACAGATTCAATCCAATTAAATGTACAATATTTTTAATTTATCTGTTTTAGGGTTTGAAATTTGTTGTTAAGGGTTTTTTATTTCATTTTCAATTTATCTATTTTAGGATTTCAATTTTACAATTAAGAGATTCCAATTTTTTTTCAATTTATTTGTTTTAGGGTTTCAATTTTACTATTAAGGGGTTTCACTTTCATTTTCAATGTTAGGGATAAAGGGTTTTGATTTGAGTAGTAATGGATTTTCAGTGTCAATGTTAATGTCAAAGGGTTTCCATTTTTCTATTACTTTAGGAGTTAGGGGTTTGGAGCTCAATGTGGGATTGGTTCACTTTCATTGTTTAACTATTCACAAACTCAATGATTTCCAATTTAATAAACAATATTTTTTATTTGTCTAGGGTATAATTCCTTCCACAATCATCCCTTCTTTATTACACTAACATAATTGAATTTTATTAGTTGATGTAGTCAAGATGAGGAATATGTCATCAACCTCATCAATTATGTTCAACCAACTAAACTAAAAATCTTCTATCATTTTATTTTTTATAACAAGGAAGACACCACATTACATATGAATTGTCTTAAAATAATTAATTAAGCAAAATGGTAACTAAAATTTATTTCATGGTAATGAGTGGGATTCATTTGGTCAAATTTCTCTTCTCTATTATCTCTAGCACAATAACTCCTCGATTGTTTCAAAATAAATAAATGATCTTTTTCTTAAATATGTTAATCAATCACATAAATCATTTGAGATGTCATACATTGAATCGCAATGGTTCGTAAAATATAGTCCCAAGATAAAAGATCAATCTTAATTTTGAAATTTTAGGGTCTACATCCACTACAAGTACTTTAATTAAAATCAAATTACAACAAGAAGTTAACATATAAACTAGCCTATTTGTCTTAAGGGTCCAATTTTACTTTTAAGAATGTTCAATTTCATTCCTATTTATTTGTTTTAGGGGTTCAATTTTATTGTTTCAAGCGTGCAATAGGTGCATTGTTGTTGGGCATGTTACGAGCCTACACCTAACCCCCAATAAATGTGAGGGGGTATTTGAAAAGTAAAACAAATAAACTCCAATTAATAGAAGTCCAAAGAATGAATCATTTAAGGTGAATATAATAGCTTTATATATATGCATTAGGAAAAACATTCGATTCCTTTTTTCTAAAATAGTCAACCTATTCATCTCATTGAAAGATAATACATTGTCGATGACCCCATGGATATTTGTATTATTTTCTCTAAGTGGAGCAAAGAATCTAAGTCACAAAACAGTTTGCTAACAATAGTCATATTCCTTCCTCTTTTTAGGTGTCATGGGTGTTGTTTTAAGTCATACTCTTGGCAAAATTGTTTGTGAACTTGGGTTCTTCACTTCTACACTTTGACAAAATAGTACAAGCATCCATGACCCTAGATCTAAAAGGGTTATGAGTACAATACATGTCAAGTCAAACTAGAAATAATTCCAATTGAATACATTTCATCTGTTTACACTCACAATAGGCTCACCACCTCAACTACAAACCCTTGTAAAAGTAAAAATTAAAAATCCACATAAAAGTCTCTAGATACGAAAATAAATTCAAAATTGATAGTGCAATGCAAGTATTAACTCCACAAGTGCTTAAGTAAATGTGACCACCCTAAAGCATTAGACATGACTCATTCCTCCTCTGACATGTTAGTTTTGGTAGCTTGGACAGCTAGTCATCCATATGCAATTATTTAGTAAATAATTATTTTGCTAACAAATTGGTTAGAGTAAGGACAATTTTTTATTAAATAATTGACTTCTTTTAGAAGCAACTAGAAACCAATTTTGTTAGGGTTGGTAAGTTGTTTTATATCTTAGCCATCAATTGTAAATCGATCTTGGTCATTGGTTTACCAACAAGAGTAGTATAAAAAGGGGTCTAGGGGGCATTTGGAGAACATGAAGTTTGGAGAAACATTTGCAGTTGATGCAGGAGCATCTTGGTTTGCCTTGTTATCCTTCTCATTTTGTTCACCTAGTAGTTTCTTCATGTGCCTAGCAGTCCTTCATGTGCCTAGCAATTCCTTCATGTGCCTTGTAGTCCTTCATGTGCCTAACAATTCCTTCATGTGCCTACCAGTCCTTCATGTGCCTAACAATTCTTGCGTGTGCCCAGTAATTCCTTCATGTGCCTAGCAGTTCTTCATGTGCCTAGCAATTCCTTCATGTGCCTAGAAATCCTATTTTCTTCATGTGCCTAGTAACCCTATTTCTTCATGTGCCTAGTAACCCTTTTTTTCTTCATGTGCCAAGTTACTGTAGCAATTCCTTCATGTGCCGAGTTACTGTAGCATTCCTTCATGTGCCAAGTTACCCAGTGTATGCTGAGTGATTCTTCATGTGCTGAGTTACTCAGTGTATGCTGAGTGTTTCTTCATGTGCCGAGTTACTCAGTGTATGTCGAGTGTTTCTTCATGTGCCAAGTTACCCAGTGTATGCCGAGTGTTTCTTCATGTGCCGAGTTACCTAGTGTAAGTGAAGTGTCAGTATTTGGACGTGATTTTGCGAGCCGACTTGCAAGATTTATTTCATTTGCAACATTTATGTTAAGATCTTTTCTTGGGATGAGTCCAAACAGTTGTTGGGTTGGCCTTCCTCTTAAGTAATGATTCTAGAATGATCTTTAAGCCATTTTGGCAAGTATAAATAGAATGTTCAAGCTTAGAATTAGGCAAGTTTTGGAGAAGCTTTTGAAAAGAAGATTAGAGAGCAGAACTGAAAGTGCGAATTTGCAGTTGAATCTTTGAACCTATAAGGCCTTAAAGTTGGGAATGTATGAAGATATATTAATGAATCAATAAAAGTAATTCACTCTTCTTCCTCCTTTGGTTGTTGTCCACTTGTGTTTTCTTCCGTTGTGTTAACTCTTGCAAAGTGGTTTGGATAGTTGGGTGAGCCTTTGGCCCTAGTTATTTGTCCTCTTGCCTACGTTAGTTGGTATCAGAGCTTGAGGTTCATCCTTGTGGAGATTGGATCATGTAGAACCCTAACTTGGATTTGGTTGTAGGGTGGCAGATCTGCAGATTTGACCTATCACTTGCAGAGGGTTACAATCTTGCAGGAACCTGATTTGTGAAGATGGTTCATGGTAGAGGAAATAATGTTGATAATGCTACATTGGATTAGTTGAGACAAATTGCAGCCAGATTAGATGTTGCGGAGATAGCTCAAGGAAGAGGAGCGCATCTTGAAGATGTGAGTGATGATGAAGTAGCAGCACCAAACCATAATCCAGAACTTGAAGAAGATCAAGATGAGGAAAGATTGTTGAGAGTATTGTATAGAGTGAATTCAAAGCCTGTTGTAGAAGTTGTTCCTTATGATGGAAAATTTGGCATCGATGCTGTGTTGGATTAGATCTTTGATATGGAGAAGTTCTTTAAGTATGAAAACACTCCTGATAATAGAAAGGTGAAGATTGCAGTCACTAGGCTGAAAGGTCATGCATCTCTATGGTGGGAGCACTTGCAAACTAATAGACAAAGGAGAGGAAAGGACAAGATTAGAACTTGGCCAAAGATGGTGAACAAGGTAAAGAACAAATTCCTTCCTACTGATTACCAAGTTAGCTTGTTGAGAAAGATACAAAATTTGAAACAAAAGGAAATGACTGTAAAAGAATATATCGAGGAATTATATAGATTAGATATCAGATCTGGACATGTGGATGATGATGTTGAGAAAATTGCAAGGTACATTAATGGATTAAGATCTGGAATACAAGATAAAATAAATTTTGTGAAGCTAGAAAGTGTAGAAGAAGCATATTAATATGCTTTGAAAGCTAAGGAGATCTTGAAAAAGAAGCATAAACAAAGACAAAGAGGTAGAGGTGGTAGATTCCAGATAGGCAGAGGTAGATCTTATGGAAAAAGTGGTAGATCTGACAGTTCTATGTAGGATAAAGGTAAATTTGAATGGAAGGATGATGATAAAGGTAAGACTAAATGGAAAAGTGGTAATTCTTATTAAGGAGACACTAGTTCTTATTGAGGAAGAGGTAATTCCTATTCTAGAGGTGGATTTCATGGTAATTGTATTAGATGTGGTAAAGAGGGACATAGATCTTTTCAATGTAGATCCTCTGAAAGTAGACAAGGTAACAGAAATGTTGTGATTCAAGAAGATGATGAGGGTTCACCAAGTGGACCTAAGGCTGGAGAAAATTTGATGGTGAGAAGAACCTTATGCAATAAGGGAAGTGATGAGGAACCTATTTTAAGGAGAAATCTTTTCAAGACAAGATGTAAGATGGCTAGAAAATGCTGCAAAGTGATCATTGACAATGGAAGTTCTACAAATCTAGCATCAGAAGAGTTGGTTACCAAGTTGCAGTTGCAAAGGCTGAAACATCCCAAACCTTATCATGTTTCATGGATCAAAGATGAGCATAAGATACTGGTAAGTGAGCAATGCCTTGTGAAATTCAAGATTGGACATTATGTTGATAAATTTTTGTGTGATATTATGCCCATGGATTGTTGTCATATTTTTTTGGGTGGACCTTGGCAATATGATAGATATGTTATACATGATGGAAGATTGAATCAATATACTCTTTGGGTAAATGGGAAGAAACAAACATTGTTTCATTTGATCAAAAGTCTAGATAAGGTTAATTGTACTACTATAAAAATTTGCATGGTTAATGGGAAACAATTTGAAAAGGAAATGAAAAGGAATCAAGTCTATTTTTCTATAATTCCAAGAAAACCAAGTTTTGTCAATGGAGACCGAGTGCAAGAAAATAGTGTTAACCGAGTGCTAGTCAGTAGTGACCAAATGACAGATGGTAGTATTGACCGAGTACCAGAAGAAATTGCAAAGTTGTTGAATGAGTATAAAGAAATTATTGTTGATGATATTCCTGATGGTTTACCTTCAGTAAGAAGTATAAGTCATTGTATGGATATGATTCCTGGAGCTAGTTTTCCAAACAAAGCACCATATAGATTAACACCTGCAAAGAATGAAGAACTTAACAGACAAGTGCATGAGTTGTTGCAGAAAGGTTTGATCAGAGAAAGCTTGAGTCCATGTGATGTACTTGTTGTATTAGCACCTAAAAATAATGGAGAATGGAGAATGTGTACTGATTCTAGAGCCATTAACAAGATAATAGTGAAATATAGGTTTCTTATGCCAAGGATGGATGACATAATGGATTGTTTGAGTGGAGCAAAGTATTTTACCAATATTGATTTGAAGAGTGGCTATCATCATATCTGAATCAGAGAAGGTGATGAATGGAAAACTACTTTCAAGACAAAAGATGGTTTGTATGAATGTTTGGTTATGCCTTTTGGTCTGACTAATGCACCTAGTACTTTCATGAGGTTGATGAATGAAGTTTTGAAAAGATTCTTGTGTAAATTTGTGATTGTTTATTTGGATGATATTCTGATATTCAACAAGACTAAGGAAGAACATCTTGAGCATATTAGACAAGTATTGCAGAGCTTGAAAGAGGAAAAGTTATTGATTAATCTAAAAAAGTGTTCTTTTATGCAATAGGAGATTGTGTATTTGAGATTTTTGATTTCAACTGATGGTTTGAAGATGGATCCTGAGAAAGTTAATTCAATTTTGGAATGGCCTACACCTAAGAATGTGAATGAGGTAAGATCATTTCATGGTTTGGCTAGTTTTTACTGAAGGTTTATAAAGAATTCCAGTGTTGTTTGTAATGTTATGACTGAAACAATGAGGGGAGATAAAAAAGAATTCAAGTGGACACATGGAGCTAATAAGAGTTTTGAGACTTTAAAACAAAAGGTTGTTGAATTACCTATATTGGCTTTACCTGATTTCAAAAAAATATTTCAATTTGAATGTGATGCAAGTGGTAATGCAATAGGAGTTGTATTAAGTCAAAAAGGTAAGCCTATTGCTTTCTTTAGTGAAAAGTTGAATGATGCTAAAAGGAAATATTTTGTGTATGATCAAAAACTTTATGCCATTGTTCAAGCATTGAAGAAATGAAGACATTATTTGATGCCTAAAGAGTTTGTGTTGTATACTGACCATAAAGCTTTACAATACTTGGGAAGTCAACATAAGTTGAATCAAAGACATATGAAGTGGGTTGAGTATTTGCAGAGTTTTACATTTGTGATCAAGCACAAGAGTGGAGTTACTAACAAAGTTGTTGATGCATTGAGTAGACATTCTTTTTTGACTGAAATGAAGGTTGAAGTTCTTGGTTTTGATGAGACGAAAGAATTGTATGATGTTGATCCTGATTTTTCTGAGGCGTGGAGAGAGTGCAGAGCACCAAATCTAAGAGATCACATAAGTAAGTATGATGAGTATTTCATTCAAGAAGGTATGTTGTTCAAAGGCATTCAGTTGTGTATTCCTAGAAGTCCTATGAGGTTGAATTTGATTAAGGAAAAGCATAGTGGTGGATTAGCTGGACATTTTGGAATTGATAAAACATTGAGTTTGCTGAAAGAGAAGTATTATTGGCCACAAATGTATAAGGATGTTCAAAAATTTGTAAAGAGTTGTGGAGTTTGTCAAGTTGCAAAGGGAGTGAGTCAAAATACTAGTTTGTATACACCTATTATTGTTCCTGAGAAACCTTGGACTGATATTAGTATGGAATTTGTTCTTGGATTGCCTAAAACAATGAAAGGTTATGATTCCATATTTGTTGTAGTGGACAAATTTTCTAAGATGGCTCATTTTATACCATGTAAGAAGTCATCAGATGCTGAGCATGTTGCTGAACTTTTTTTAAAGAGATTGTGAGATTGCATGGATTACCAAGAAACATTATTTTAGATAGAGATAGTAAGTTTGTTGGTTATTTTTGGAAGACTTTGTGGAAGAAGATGGGTACTACATTGAAGTTTAGTTCTACATTCCATCCACAAACACATGGACAGATAGAGGTTGTGAATAGAAGCTTGGGAAATTTGCTGAGATGTTTAGTTGAAAAGAAGCCAAGTAATTGGGAGATGGTATTGGCACAAGCTGAATTTGCATATAACAATTCTATGAATAGGACCACAGGGAAGACACCTTTTGAGATTGTTACTGGAATGCATCCTAGAGGTATATCAGATTTGAGAGACGTTGCTGGTGAAGAAAAGAAAAGTGCTGCAGGAGAAGAATTTACTGATTTTATGGAGTCCTTGCATAAGGAAGTAAAGTTGAGGTTGGAACAAAGCAATCAAAAGTATAAGAAGAATGCTGATTAGTCTAGAAGACACCATGATTTTCAAGTTGGTGATGAGGTGATGGTTCATCTAAAGAAAGGAAGGTTCCCAGTTAGAACATATAGCAAGCTGAAGATGAATAAATTTGGACCTTGTAAGATCCTGAAGAAGTTTGACAGTGGTAATGCTTATGAAGTTGAGTTACTTGATGACATGGATATATCTCCTATATTCAATATTGCTGATTTGTATAAGTATCATGAGCCAAATGATGAAGTTGTTGTATTAGAAGATTATCCTAAGAAGCAGATTGAAGAAGTTGAACATATATTGGATCAGAGAGTTGGCAAGAGCACAAGAGGAAAAGATTACTATGAATATTTGGTAAAGTGGAAGAATAGGCCTATTGAAGATGCTTCATGGATTTCGCAATCTGAGTTGGATTCCACTCAAATTGTGACATCTCAATCATTTAGGGGAATCATTTCTTTCAACCCCGATTGTCTGATGCAGGAGCATCGTGGGTTTCCTTATTATCCTATTCATTTTGTTCACCTAGTAGTTCCTTCATGGGCCTAGCAGTCCTTCATGTGCCTAGCAATTCTTTCATGTGCCTAGCAGTCCTTCATGTGCCTAGCAATTCCTTCATGTGCCTAGTAGTCTTTCATGTGCCCAGCAATTCTTTCATGTGCCTAGCAGTTCTTCATGTGCCTAGCAATTCCTTCATGTGCCTAGCAATCATGTTTTCTTCATGTGCCTAGCAATCATGTTTTCTTCATGTGCCTAGTAACCCTATTTTCTTCATGTGCTGAGTTACTGTAGCAATTCCTTCATGTGCCGAGTTACTGTAGCATTCCTTCATGTGCTGAGTTACCCAGTGTATGCCAAGTGATTCTTCATGTACCGAGTTACTCAGTGTATGTCGAGTGTTTCTTCATGTGTCGAGTTACTCAGTGTATGCTAAGTGTTTCTTCATGTGCCGAGTTACCCAATGTATGCCGAGTGTTTCTTCATGTGCCAAGTTACCCAGTGCATGCCAAGTGTTTCTTCATGTGTCGAGTTATCCAGTATAAGCCGAGTGTCAATATTTGGATGTGATTTTGCGAGCTGACTTGCGAGATTTATTTCATTCATAACATTTATGTTAAGATCTTTTCTTAGGATGAGTCTAGACATTATTGGGTCAGCCTTCCTCTTATGTAATGATTCTAGAATGATCTGTAAGCCGTTTTGGCAAGTATAAATAGAATGTTCGGGCTTAGAATTAGGCAAGTTTTGGAGAAGCTTTTGAAAAGAAGATTAGAGAGCATAATTAAAAGTGCAAATTTGACATTAGATCTTTGGATGTGAATGTATTTGTAATTGGCCGTAACCCAGAAGGCCTTATAGCTGGGCATGTATGAAGATATCTTGATGAATCAATAAAAGTAATTCACTCTTCTTCCTCCTTTGGTTGATGTCCACTTGTGTTTGGTTCCATTGTGTTAACTCTTGCAGGGTGGTTTGGATAGCTAGGTGAGCCTTTGGACCTAGTTATTCGTCCTCTTACCTGTGTCAGTAGTGCTAGCAAATGAATTTTTAAGTTTGCAGTGTTAGCAAGGGTGCAGTGTTAGCGTGGGAATAGTAGTGGGGAATATCAGTAGGAGAAATTAGGAGGTTGTCAAAGTTCTACCAATGAGAGACAAGGAATTTTGTATCTCTTGATTTGCTAAAGTTTAATATAATTTCTCATTTGTAGAATTGGTTTTCCCTTAGGGGTTTTTCCAGGGACAATTTGTCCAAAAATATTGTGTTCATTGTGTTGCGCATTTTTTTCGTATTTTATAAGTGAAGTTGCAATTGTGTTATTTTTCAATATTAGCTGAAAATTTATTTTCAAAAGTTTAATAATCATTTACGATAGGAGATTAATAATCAATGACTGCAAAAGTGATTTTTCACATGGTATCAGAGCATTGTTGAGGGTAGAAGAGTTTTTTCCCTAGGAAAGAAATTTTGATCTCTTTAGATTTATTATTGTTTTAATCTCTTGAGTTGGCTTTAGCTAGTTTGAGAGATTAGGATAGATTGGATGGTGTCATGAACTTTGGTGTCTAGAAGGCCAAAATTTCTTTATTGTTGGAAGAGAATGGTATCAAGAATTAAGCTACCAATGGTGTACCTATACCAACGGATGCAACATAGCTTGCAACATATAAGAAGGATGATGCCAAGGCGAGGAGGATTATCCTTGATGGTGTCAAGGATCATATTGTTCCACTTATCTCAAAGCTAGATACAATAAAGAATATGTGGGAGGGTAAAAGCACAGATCTGTGTCATTGTTTGTGATACCAAAACCTGTTTTGGTCAAATCTCATTGCTCTATCAAAACTCAATTTTTTTCAAAAACTAAAAATACCCTTTTATAGATCTCAGATTCAAAAATCATCATTATATAAATTTTTGAGTGTTTTGATTAGTTATAATATGTTATAATCTCAAAGTATTATAAGTCAATATTTCAACATTTCAGAAGATGCTCCCCCAAAAAAGGGAAAAAAATAGTAAATCATATCAAAAAAAATTAAAAATTATACTTATCTCTAGAGGAGAGAATCCTCTTCACGAATATGTAATGTAACGCCCCGCCAAGGGATCCAAAAGAAATGACCTAAAGTTTGACTAAGTTTGATAGCATTTTTTTTTTTTAAATAAGAAAGTATAACATACACATCAAACACAAGGTAGTGGAAGCAATTACATACATAACAGGTTGCATTCCTTAAAGATCCCATGACGTTGAATCACATTTAAATCTAATCTAAAACTAAGTCCATCAATTACTACATCCATATGAAAGAATAATGAAAATTCCAATGTCCATATAATATACAATTGTTCTGAATGCCTCTTGGCAAATTAATTCGGAATGCTCATTCATCCACTATACATGTCACAGGGTATGAAAGGCTTAAAAGATTACACATAAGCAAGATAAATATACATCAATAATCTAATAGCATTATAATAATCATCATGCACACATGAAGTATAGAGTACCAAGTAATCTCATCATATACCAACTGAGTCTGAAACAATATCTAATAATCTCAAGATAATGCTACTAATTATCAAACATAAAACTTGGCCTAAAAGAGTTTGGCAATGATAGCAGAAATGTAACTCGAAAAATGTAGACTAGGGGTAGGCACTACATCCACCCCCCCTAGACTTAGGCTTACTCCTGGAAGCCTACAAACAAATAGGGATATAAATCTCGTAATCTAGATGCATCGTCCCATGTAGCTGAAGAGTCATCAGTAGGGTCCCATTGGACCCTTGCCTGCTCTATGGTTTGACCCCTGAGGGTCAACTCCCGCTGCTCCAGAATGCGAACCGGCTCCAAAGCTGGCTACCCGTCCTCTACCTGCAATGCATTCCAATCAAGAATATGTACAACATCAGCGATATACTGTCTAAGTACTGAAACATGGAAAACATCATGAATGCGAGCAAGGCTAGGCAGTAAAGAAAGACGATAGGCAACTGGACCAATCCTCTCAAGAATATCGAATGGTCCCACAAAGCGAGGTGCTAGCTTCGAGCCCTTTTCATAACGAATCGGACTCTTTCGCGAAAGCACTCTCAAGAAAACCTTCTCTCCCATAGCAAACTGCTTATCTGTCCTATGTGCATCGGCATACTTTTTCTGCCTATCCTGTGCCGTAGTCAAGTGCTCTCAGATACGCACAACCTATTGCTCCATATCACGAAGCATCTCAGGGCCCAACAGGATGTGATCCTCAAGACTATCCCAACTCAAAGGTGTACAACAAGGACGTCCATTTAAGGCCTGGAAAGGTGCTATGCCAATAGAACTGTGATACCCGTTGTTGTAAGCGAACTCCACTAGTTAGAGATAGTCCTCCCAATGAGTCTACCTATCCATCACATACATCCTCAACATATCCTCTAGAACCTGATTCACTCTCTCTCTCTGTCCATTTGTCTCTGGGTGATATGCCAAATTGAAATTCAACTGCACTCCAAGATCATGCTGTAGCGATGTCCAAAATGCGAAAGTGAAAATAGGATCCCTATCTGAAATTATCTTTCGGGGAATACCATGTAGTCTCACGACGTCACGCATGAAGACATTAGCTACAGAAGCTGCAGTGTAGGAAGACCTAATTGGTGAAAAATGTGCCACCTTAGTCAACCGATCAACGGTGACCATGATAGCATCATGACGACGAGAAGTCATAGGTAATCCTACTATGAAATCCATAGAGATGATGTCCCACTTCCATGAAGGAATGAGATTTGGCTACAAAAGTCCTGCCGGATGCTGGTGTTCTGCCTTGACTCTCTGACACTCAAGACATCTAGCCACAAAATTAGCAATGTCGCGCTTCATCCCGGACCAATAGAATAGACGTCGCAAGTCTGCATGCATCTTCTTGACACTAGGATGTGCCGAGTAAGGTGCACGATGGGCTTCTGATAGGATCAATATGTGAAGCTCATCCAGTAGTGGCACATAGATACTTCCTGAATGTCTCAAAAGGCCATCTGACTCTAGAACATAGTCTGAAAACTTGCCCTCCAAAGGTCTCCCTGAATCTATCTCTTTGTACACCTCCTGATACCAAGAATCAGTAGGGAGTGCCTGAAGTATCTGACACCTCAAATCAACACTAAGAGTCATAGATGATATCACATGTTTCCTGTGACTCAAAGCATCAGCTATTATGTTCTCCTTCCCTTGGATATACTTTACCTCAAAGTCATACTCACATAAAAACTCCATCCAACGCCTCTGCCTAGCATTCAGGTTAGGCTGCGTGTACTGAAAACTATGATGATCGCTATGTAGTTCAAATCTATGTCCCAATAAGAAATGTCTCCATCTCACTAAGGCATAAACTACTGTTGCTAACTCAAGGTCATGTGTAGGATAATTCAACTCATGATCCTTGAGTTTGTGTGATTCATATGCAATCACTCAACCATTCTGCATCAGAACTGCTCCAATCCCCTCAAGGGAAGCATCTGTACACACCATGAAATCACCTTCTAGATCAGGTACTACTAAGATCGATGCACTAGTCAGAAGCTCCTTGAGCTTCTGAAATGCTTCTTCACATTTTTCTGTCCATAGAAACTTCTTTACTTTCCTATGAAGGGAGGTAACAAGATGTGCTATTCTGGAGAAGTTTTGGACAAATCTGTGATAATAACCAACTAGACCCATGAAACTATGAATCTTCGACACAGTAGTGGGTGCAGGCCAATCTACTATTTTCTGGATCTTCGTAGGGTCTACAGAGATACCTTCACCTAAGATAACGTGTCCTAAATATTGTATCTCTGATTGAAAGAAATCACACTTTGCCACATTGGCATAAAGTTGATTATCTCTCAAGCACTATAAAACCAAACTCAAATGTTCCTCATGTTCCTTCTGGGACTTAGAATATATCAGTATATCATCGAGGAACACAAGAACAAATCTATCAAGATAGGAACGGAACACCCCATTCATCAAGCACATGAAAACTGATGGAGTGTTTGTTAGCCCAAAGGGTACCATTGTGAACTCATAATGTCCATAGCAAGTTCGAAAGGCGATCTTATGAATATCAGCTTCCTTGATGCGAAGTTGATGGTATCCTGACTTAAGATCAATCTTGGAGAACACTATAGCTCCTTTGATCTGATTAAATAAATCATCAATCCTTGGTAGAGGATACCTGTTCTTTATTGTCACCTTGTTCATCTGTATGTAATCAATGCAAAGGCGCAAAGAACCATCCTTCTTCTTCATGAAGAGAACTAGAGCTCCCCATGGTGATACACTAGGTCGGATACTACCCTTGGCCAAAAGTTTCTCTAACTGCAAACGCAACTCACTCAACTCCTGAGTGGTCATACGGTAAGGAGCTCTAGAGATAGGCTCTGCTCCTGGAGTGAGCTCAATGCTAAAATCAATGTCTCTCTTCAGAGGCATGCCTGGAATCTCACTTGAAAAGACATCTGCATACTCCTGTAAAATAGGGTGATCTAGGGTCTTCCTCATAGAGTCTTCTTCATCTAGCTCATTTACCGTAACGACAAATACCTGACATCCCTTACGAAAGCTCTGCTTTAATTGCATAGCAGAGATCATCCGTAGAGATATAGGTCTCGGTATCCCCACAATCTCGACATCCTTCCCTTGGTCATCCTGACACATAATGGTCTTCTTTCTGCAGTCTATACTAGCCCTATGAGAGCCAAGCCAATCCATACCTAAGACTACATCATAGGAGCCAAGAGGAATAACTCAAAGGTCAATTGAAGTCTCAAACCCTCCTATGCTAAGCCCACACTTATGAACTATAGAATCTATGGAAACTTTAGCGCCTAAGACTAGTTCCACTTGCCAACCATGATCTTTCTTAACTACTTCCAACTTACACTTAACAACTAGAGATGGAGAAATAAAAGAATCTATAGCACCTAAATCAAACAATACAGAGAGAGGTGTACCTCGGATAGCTCTTGTAGTCTCAACTACTGTCCCCTGATGGTCTGCCTGACGGTGATCCACCGCTGCAAATACTCTATGGGCTCTACTTGCATCTCCGATTGTAGGCTCAGATGTTGTTGGCCTAGGTCCTGAATACTGAGATACTCGTTGTGGACAGTAAGTTGCAATGTGACCCATCTGTCCACACGAATAACATCTTGTGCCTCTACCAGATCCTCTCCCTATAGGTGGTGCATTCGATCGCTGATGGCTATCCCTTCTAGCGAAAGACTGGCTTCTCTGTGCAGGCTGAGCTTGCTGATTTCGTTTATTGCGTTGAGCATTGCGATTGTTCCTAGAGTTAGAACCACCGCCACCACTCTGTGCCTAAGGGTAAGATCCCTTCTGCTGCTGAGACTTATTCCCCTTAGGGAAGGGAGGCTTCCTGTTCCCACCAGAGTTGTGGTTGCCCTTAGATCCTGCTGCAGTAAACACTCCCACAAAACCCCCATGTCCAAGGTTGACACTCTGCTCTACAAGGATGGCTCGATGTACTGCATCCTTGAGGGTTTTAGGCTCAAATACCTTAACACCCCCAAAAAAACGGTTGTTCAAGCCTCTAATGAAATGTTGTTCCAACTATGTTGGGTTGTCACTGAATCTCGAAAAGGGCATAAGCTCATAGAACTTGCACTCATACTCTACAACGGTCATAGTATACTGTCTCAAGTTATGGAACTCATCTACTCTATGCAAATTCCATTCCTCTAGTAGGAATCGCTCATGAAAGCTCTCCAAGAAAATCTCCCAAGTGACACTATTCATGTTTATGCCCAACTTATTTTCCTTAATAGTCCACCAAGTGGCCCCAAATAACTCCAAGTTGGTAATGGCAAATCTCGCTTTGACATTACTGTCAAAGTCCTGCATAGCAAAAATCCTGTCAAGGGCAATAAGCCACTGGTCAGCTACATAACCAGAACCTTGCCTGTTAAAGGGCTTGATCTTGGACCTCTGAAGGTCCTTCATTTGAGAAGATACAATGGATCTTTGTCGATCCCTCTGAGGGCTCCTAGACCTGTGCCTATGCTCATGTCCTGCCTGGTGTGCTCTATCCTGCTTGTGAACAGGAGGTAGGCGATCAATGATGGTTTGCATCATTTGCCTCAGATCAACCTCCTCAGAGTCAGCATGTTCCTCTATGTGGTTCTCTTCCTAATGCTCACTAACATGCTCTTCCCTATTCTCTTCCTGAATGGGGCTCTCGTGGACAGACTCATGAACACTGATATCTCTGCCTCGTCCACGGCCTCTACCACAGCCAAGGCTACAGCCTCTAACAGAAGATCTCATCCCAGATACCATCCTACAATAATGTCCAAGATACAGAATACTATAACAACCATAATGCATAAAATTGTAAATCATATATATAAAAGACACACATTTTGCAAATAGTAAAAGTTCCATTTTTAGTTTAATGTCTAAGTGTTGAAGTATGAAAAATATACAATTAACAGTTTAAGTTTTATTTTTAGTTCAACTAGTTCAACACTAATGGCGTTCCAATATACCCAGAGCTCCCAATGTAGAAACTCGGGCTCTGATACCAGATGTAATGCCCCGCCAAGGGATCCAAAAGAAATGACCTAAAGTTTGACTAAGTTTGATAGCATTTTTTTTTTTAAATAAGAAAGTATAACATACACATCAAACACAAGGTAGCGGAAGCAATTACATACATAACAGGTTGCATTCCTTAAAGATCCCATGACGTTGAATCACATTTAAATCTAATCTAAAACTAAGTCCATCAATTACTACATCCATATGAAAGAATAATGAAAAGTCCAATGTCCATATAATATACAATTGTTCTGAATGCCTCTTGGCAAATTAATTCGGAATGCTCATTCATCTACTGTACATGTCACAGGGTATGAAAGGCTTAAAAGATTATGCATAAGCAAGATAAATATACATCATCCTCTTCGGATCCATGATACACGTGCAATAAAATAAATGAAACCATCCATTATACATAATACATCCATACATCAAGAGATATACATCCATCATAAAATGATACAACATCCAACATATAATATAACCATCTATCATAATAATCCATGAACAGAATGAAGGTATATGCCAACAAGAATACTCCAGCCACGATGTCTCAGATGGATCTCAATGGTAAGAGTAAAAAGCACTACCACCCGACCGCGTGGAACCTAAATGGTCCACTCCCACCGCGCTGAGGAGATAGTCTCAAGTCCCAAATAGGATAACAAATCACATAACACAGATACTCACTAAGTCCAGGAAATCCTAAAAGTATACTAACTCAAAGGTTCCTAAAAAATAGATTGACATCTAAACCCAGAGGCACCATAAGGACACGTAGGTATCTACTATGTAAGCGGGAAAGTGTCATCGCAAAAATCACGTTCGGAGTTACCCGAGCAGTCCCTTAGGACTCCCGGGTCCCTAGTGATCCCTGCGGCCACTAGTATCCTCTCGCACTGACAAGGCATACTACGGAATGCAAGGTCATAACCAAGTGTTCTCTCTACTCCCATCCTAGTCTGTAATAGCACTCATGGCATGGGTGAGAACATACAATTATCTCTTATTAGGTTCATTTAAGTTAGTATTAAGTGTAAAATTATCACTTATTAAACAACTTACAATGAGTTACCCCCAGGACCACTTAGGGTCTCCGGCCCCCATTGCAAGCCACTTCCCGACACTGCATAAAGATAACCTACCCTAAGCTCATGAAATCACAAATCACATAATCATAGAAAAATCACCTCAGTCCTATACAAGTGACTAGAAAACATCAAAAGATAATCATAGTAATCACATCAGTTCTCTACGAGCAATTGGAAAGAAACAAGATAAATCAAAATATCTATCGGTTCTCAACAAGCAATCGGAAGTAATCCAACACTACTAATCAATCACTCATAATGGTTATTCAGGTATCTCATAGCATACATTCCGCTATTTCACAAAGACATTGAAAACATAATAATCAACAAAACAAATATACTCATCATAAACATACCATCACATACATGGTTGAGCAATAATGATCAAGATCGAGTCAACATGATACCACACTCACAAAACCCCCAAGCCTCTGGTAGATGTCCTATAATTGGTCAACACTCTAGTCAACCCAAAAAAATTTCAAACATAAATAGCATAAGAAAAATAAGGTACAAGCACATGTTTTCAGTTTTAAGTTGAATGTGGGATTTCAGTTTCCATTTTTGAGTTTGCTAACAAGTGATGGAATATTTTCATCGTTTTTCCTTATAGTAAATTCCAATATTAACTTAAGTACAAACAAATATTTACCCCATGATCAATTTCCAAAATTTACTAAAATAAATATTATTATATTGATTTCAAATTTACTATTGTTTATTTATCAATATTATTTTTATTATTTTATTTTTTAAATAATTAATATTTATTAATTAAATTTAAATAACAACTATATTAAAAATCATTTATTATACAAAACTAAAAATGATTTGTTAATTTAACATATTATATATATAAACAACTTTTATAAAATACATATATAAAAACAATTTTTTTTTAACAAAACTATACAACAAACTTTATAAAAAATTTAAAAAAAACGTAAATCGCGTTTTTTTTTTTTAAACAAACGCCGGCTCTATTTGAAAAAGGCTTGCGGCCCTCTAAGATTCAAGGACTGTTGTCGCAATCGTCCTGCGTCAATAGGTACGACTACGCCAGCAGTCGCCTACCGTGCGCAGGGTCACGTAGGACGTGACAGGGGTAGGGGGTGGTTTAATCCACCCCTCCCCATGTTATAATTTTTTTTATAATTTTTTTTTTTTTTAATTGAGTACAGACTTCTTCTTTTTAAACCACAACGTTTTTTTTTTTTAAATGTTTCAATATTTTTTTTATTTTTTATTTTTTTTAAAAACAAAAATCTTACTTTCAATAATTTCGAAAATACTGAATTTGGGTTTTAATTAAATTAATTTTAAATGAATATATGTTTATTGCATATATATATATATATATATATATATACCAAAATTCAGAATTGAATCTGATAGACAAATACTAGGCACCCATTCTTTATTTCCTTATCAATATTTTTTTTGAAGATTTTTCAATAAGATTTCTACCCTTTCTGATAAGTTTTCACAATTTACAATCTACTAGGGAGAAATTATATTGAACAATTAAAACATTCCATGTACAGAATAATTTTCCAATATCCAGAATTCACTAACATGATATATATTGTTTACCAGAATTATCCAGACAATCGTTTAGCAAACATGAAGAAGACAGGAATTAAAAGAACGTATTTAAATTATGCAAATCTTCACAAGCGTCTACCTGGACACTGATGTTAATTTGCTACGCTCCAGAAATTTGTAGAAAACAATTCCCCTTTCAGAACTTTCTCCTTCTTTGAAATTTTCCTTCTTTTCCTCCAAAATTCCCAGCCTCAAAAAAAAACCTCCAATTTGTGAAAAAGGAGTTCTCTCCCTAAAATCGGGGCACTAATTGTGCATTCACCTCAGAGAACTCTTTGCTCACACCTTTTTAACTCTTTATTAACTTTTATTTATCTTTCTTTTATCTTTTCCATGCACATACAATAATCCATTAAATTAATTTATTTAATCTTTACTTGACCTCTTTTAAATTGATTTATTTAATTTAGTCTCATGTACGTATTATGCAATCATAAAACTTTTAATAATTTAATTTTCTTTTCCCACTTCTAAATTTATTTTTGAACAATAATTTTGATAACTATCCATTAATTTAAATAATAACATTATTTAGCATTTATTTAAAAATGCACTCCAAATATATATATTATTATTAAATTAATTAAATATTATCATATTCAAATTTAAACTTATAGATTTATTCTCAAATTTAATTCTTTTATTTGACTCTTTTATATAATTAATTTTTCAATTAATTAAATAAAATATTAACATAACATAAAAAATTTCATTAAATTAAATTATTAATTAAATCTTTTTAATTAGACTTAATTAACAGAAAATTCACCAAAACTCATAAAGTAAAAATACGAAAAACCCATCCATCATAGTAAAACACATACAAAATTCAACTAAGGGTTTAAAATCACGAATTAACGTCATCCAACGCATTCGAAAGGTACATGACTCAGATACTTGTCCTAATTGTCAATTAGGACGAATGGCTCAAAAGTTTAAGATTTGGACTTAAGAATTTATCTCCCCTCTCTTACCATTGAGATAATGCAATAGGGTACGCTCATCCTGACAATTCAGGGAAGTTGATACCTGATACCTGCAACCTGCATAAAATCCACGCATGTATATACACAATATATACTAAGCTAAATAGGCAATGGCAGAAAGTGGTGCATTGTGTAGATCCCAACTAGCAGGTGACTACGACTCCCTTCCTTAACCACATCATAAACATCATACATAAAGAAAACAAACACGCACACCATACACATGCAGTATGGGGTAAGTATCCATCAGAAAAGACATAGGATAATCCATCTAACTAAACATCATCAATGATCTAACAGCATTGTAATAATCATCATGCACACATGAAGTATAGAGTACCAAGTAATCTCATCATATATCAACTGAGTCTGAAACAATATCTAATAATCTCAAGATAATGCTACTAATTATCAAAAATAAAACTTGGCCTAAAAGAGTTTGGCAATGATAGCAGAAATGTAACTAGAAAAATGTAGACTAGGGGCCAGACACTACATGTAATTTTTTTTCAAGAAGGTATAGATTTGATAGGAAAGTTTTGACGGGAGGAAAAAACTATTGGATTCTGATAAGGTTGAACTTGAGTACTTATAACAAAGAAAATATACATCAAAAAAAAATATTTCTTTTTTTGTGCACTAGCTATACATGCCATCTATAAGATATTTTTAAAAACAAAAAAAGATAATTTGCATATACTTGTTTGACGGGAACTACACCCTATATTTTTTACAGTTAAAAAAGGGACTTCAAAATAAAATAAAATGAATAAATTCTTAGTCAAAAAAATAATAAAAAATGTAGGCATAAAATTCATCCAATTCTACACATTTCATCAGTTTACATCATCTTTATATTTTAAACAGGTCCCTAATGATGAACTATCACATTCTTATATCATGTTTCTTTATAAAAGGTGACACAGGTTTGTGCTTTTACCCGGGACACCATTCTGAATCTGTACCAGAATGCTACCACCAACAGGAAGATGATTCTTAGAGAGAAGCTAAAGAATACATGGATGAATTAGGGAAAAGACATTACAAGTTAGCTCACCAGGCTCAGACTTGTCAAGGACGAGTTAGCAGCTGTTGGAGATAGCCCTAGTGATGACGAGCTAGTGAGAATAGCCCTAAATGGGTTTACTAAACAATGTAGTGTCTTTTTTCAAGTTGTCAATGGATGAGATACTTTACCGAGTGGGGATCGACTGTGGACTAATTTCACTCAGGAGGAGTTTAGACTAAGTCTTGTTAATGGGGCCAACAAGAGTTAGAAAAATGAGGTGGAACAAGAGAACGTTGCCCTAGCAGGGAAAGGGAAAGCAAAGAAGGGATCTAGCAAAGGATCAAATTCACAAAGTGAGAAAAAGAAGGACCTTTCTAAGGTTAAGTGCTTTGGATGTCATAAGTTTGGCCACTATGTCAATGATTTTCCAGAGAGGAAGAAGGGTAAGAAGCAGGTGGCAGCTTCAACAAGTGCAAAAGAACTCTCCAATAGAATGGAAGATGAGTTTGCACTCATAGCTTGTATAATTAGCTCAACCTTGCAGTGTGTTTGGTATAAAGATAGTGAGGCGTCATTTCATATGACAAGAGTTAGAGAGTACTTCTCCAATTACAAGGAGGAGGACACCAACATCCAGATTTCTATGGGAAACTTGTCCAAACTCAACCCAGTTGGGAAAGGGATTGTTTAGTTTCAGAGGGAGAATGGAAAGATAATTCCACTTCATGATGTGTTGTATGTGTCAGGCTTAGGTATGAATTTGATTTATGTATCTGTTCTTCATGATAGGGGGTATAATGTACTCTTTAGAGGGACAAATGTATTGATTAAGCACAAGGATTGGAAATCACCCATAACTATTGGAGTTAGGAATGGTCACCTTTATAGGTTGTAGTTTGATACTCCTAAGGTACTCATAATCAGTAGTAATCCTAAAGATCTTGGAGAGCTATGGCATAGGAGGATGAACCATATTCATCATGGAGCACTTAGATTGCTTTGTGAGATGGTGATAGGTGTTCTAGAGGTGAGCACAGAGCATGATGATATATGTAAGGGATGTGTGTTGGGGAAGTTCGCAAAAGTATCTTTTCCAAGGAGTGACACCAGATCTGAGGGTGTTCTTGATCTAGTACATTTAGATGTTTGTGGAGCGATGTTGATGAAATCTCTCAAAGGATATGAGTATTATGTTACTTTTATTGATGATTTCTCCAGAAAGACCTGGATATACTTCTTGAAGACTAAGGATGAGGTTTTTAGTCGATTCCAAGAGTTCAAGGCTCTTGTGGAGAATTTGACAAGAAAGAAGATAAAGGTTCTTTGGTCAAACAATGGAGGCGAGTACAAAGGAAATGTCTTCCAAGAGTTCTATACTAGAGAAGGAATCAAGAGAGAATGGACTGTTTCTTACAATCCATAGCAGAATGGAGTTATTGAGAGGAAGAATCGTTCTATATCGGAGGCAGCAAGAGCTATGCTACATGACCAGGACATGCCCCGTTACTTATGGGCAAAGGTGTGTAATACAGTAGTCTACATCCAGAATAGAGTTCCACACAAGGTATTAGGGAAGATGACACTAGAGGAGGCTTTCACAAGGAAGAAGCCAAATGTTGGTCACTTTAGTATATTTAGGAGTTTGGCATATTGTCATATTCCTGGAGATACACGTACAAAGTTAGATCAGACTGCAGAGAAGGGGTATATTTTGGGTACAGTGAGACCTCAAAGGCATATAGGATTTTCATTCCAAGGACTAAAAGAATTATTGTCAGACGTGATGTCAAGTTTATGGAAGACAAGGCATTCTGGAGATCCAGAGATTTGCCAGCAGATGATCAAAGTGAGCAGCCAACAAAAGCTCCAAGGCCAAGTCAAGGGCAGCAAAGCTCAAGTACAGTTACCAGTATGAGTGTAGACTCAAGTAGTGAAGATTCACATAGTATGGAGCAACTGGTCCAACAAGAAATGCATCTAGAGGACCTAGAGGTTGACATTTCATCCTCTATAGTTGGTAGCAAGAACTATGAGGTTCCAGATACACAAAGGGATACTTAGGAGTTTGTGGGAGCTCCTAGGAAGAGTACTAGACAGCAAAGACAACCAACCAAGTTCAATGACTATGTGGCATTAGTTAGTCAGTTGGTAGATAGTGAGTCATCTAGCTATCAGGAAGCTATAGAACATCAAGTATGGCGAGATGCTATGGTTGAAGAATATTCCTCAATAATGCAGAATGATGTGTGGGAGGTAATGCCTAGACCAACAGATAGGGCAATAGTTGGATCACGTTGGATCTGTAAGATAAAGCACGGTGCAGATGGTAGCATCGAGAAATAAAAGGTGAGGTTCGTGGTAAAGGGGTTCTCTCAGAAGAAGGGAATAGACTATGAGGAGACATTTTCTCCAGTTGCCAGGTATACTTCTATACGAGTTGTAATCTCACTTGCAGCATAGATGGGATGGCAGATCCATCAAATGGATGTCAAGACAGCATTCCTTAATGGTGAGTTGAAGGAGGAGGTATACATAGAACAACCAGAAGGCTTTATAGCACACAGCAAAGAGACCCACATGTGCAGATTGAAGAAAACATTGTACAGACTCAAGCAGGCTCCTAGAGCGTGGTATGAGTGCATTGATACATACTTGCAGAAAATGGACTTTGTGAAGAGTGAAGCAGATGCTAACCTCTACTACTTGGTGTTTGGGGGTGAGATTCTCATTCTTGTTCTTTATGTGGATGACCTGTTTCTTACAAGTTCACTAGGGCTCATAGTGGATTGCAAGAGGAACCTTGCAGAAGAGTTCGAGATGAAGGATTTGGAACTTATGCACTACTTTCTAAGCATGGAAGTGTAGCAGATAGATGAGGAGATTTTCCTTGGTCAAGGGAAATATTGCATTGAAATCTTGAAAAAATTCGGGATAGAGGATTGCAAAGCCATGTCTACACCCGCGATCACGAATTGGAGGAAGGTAGATACATCCAAGGAGAAGGATGTAGATCCCACTTTATATAGATAGTTGATTGGTTCGCTTATGTATTTGGTCAACACTAGGCCAAATATAGCATTTGCAGTTAACTCTCTTCGTCAGTTCATGGTTGAACCAATGAGAATGCATTGGACAACGGCTAAGCATGTGCTGTGTTACTTGTGTGGTACAGTTGAGTATGGGATCAAATATGTTCGAGGTGAAGGTATCAAGTTGATAGGCTATACTGATGTAGATTGGGCAGCAAGTTCAATACACAAAAGGAGCACTTCAGGGTGTTGCTTCAGCTTGGGATCAAGAATTGTTTCTTGGTTCAGCAGGAAGCAAAAGTCTGTGGCTCTGAGTTCAGTAGAAGCAAAATACATAGTAGCTAGCATGGCGACATGTGAAGCTATATGGCTTCAAAAGTTGTTAGTAGCTTTGTTTGGTCAGAAGGTTGAGACTACTGTAATACATTGTGATAATCAGAGTTGCACCAAGTTGTCTGAGAATCCAGTATTTCATGATAGGTCTAAACATATAGACATCAAATATTATTTCATCGGGGATTGTGTACAATGGGGGGTTGTTTAGCTACAGTATATACCTACAGAGGAGCAGGTAGCAGACATTCTAAGGCATTGGGGAAGACAAAATTCATCTTCTTCAGAAATAAGTTGGGTGTCATGCAAAACAGCTTGCTTGCTAAGAGGGAGTGTTGGTTTTGGTAGCTTGGACAGTTGTTCGTCCATATGCAATTATTTAGTAAATAATTGTTTTGTTAACAAATTGGTTAGAGTAAGAACAATTATTTATTAAATAATTGAGTTCTTTTAGAAGCAACTAGAAACCAATTTTGTTAGGGTTGGTAAGTTGTTTTATATCTCAGCCGTCAATTGTAAATTGATTTTGGTCGTTGGTTTACCAACGAGAGTAGTATAAAAGGGGGTCTAGGGGGCATTTGGAGAACATAAAGTTTGGAGAAACATTTGCAATGCTAGCAAATGAGTTTGTAAGTTTGCAGTATTAGCAAACAGTCTTGCAGTGTTAGCAAGGGTCCAGTGTTAGCAGGTTTTCCCTTAGGGATTTTTCCAGAGACAATTTGTCCAAAAATATTGTGTTCATTGTGTTGCGCATTTCTTTCCGTATTTTATAAGTGAAGTTGCAGTTGTGTTATTTTTCGATATTAGTTAGAAATTTATTTTTGGCAATTTAATAATCATTTACGATAGGAGATTAATAATCAATGATTACAATAGTGATTGACACACATCTTGAGGTCACTTGTAAGAATAAGCACATCTCAAATTTTAGCACCAATGTGATGAATTCTTGCAAACTAATCTTTGAACTCAAAATTCAAATTGATAAAAATAGAGTAATTAAAGACATCACACCAACGGACAAGCTTGTACCATATAAGTAGACTTCAAACCAACTCATTCAATAGAAATGAGATGATCAAAGATCACTTTTCTAAATCGCTTGAAATGAGGCAAATCTTCATACAGCCCACCAGGCTTCGTACAATCAAGGATGAATTTTTCCCCTACTCGAGTTGTTGTGTGCATGCCCACTGCAGACAAGTGCTCAGCCTTTTGTAGATACGGTCTCGGCAAATTTAAAGATCACAGTATTTCTAGCAATTATTATCTGCCCTGATTACTATCATTGGCCTTCAAATTGAGCTCTGCTTGACATAACAGGCAGGAGGTGTAGTTGAGTGTTGACTCTTAATAATTGCATCCATAAAAATTACAATAGGAAGTTTACAATTCCACTGTAATGGTAAATAAACATGTTGAGAGAAAATATCCATGGAAATATGGATCTCTGTAGTCTAACTCTGCAGGGCAAAATAGTTTTAAATTAAGAATGCAACAGTAAAAGGTTTTGTGGTAGATCCAAAAACAAAACATATTGCTTTAAGTAGAGTTGAACAAGCAGCTGAACAATGCACATTCCTATTTTGCATTCACTTCAGGAGTCTTGGTCATAAAACTTTGATGGAAGGCGAGGAGTTGGGATGGCATGAAGTGGCACTGCCCTTCGTGCAGTGATATGATATAATTCAGACATATCCAGATTCTGAGGAATGATTCCTTGAGGAAGGCTCCAATTGAAGCAATGTAACAACTGAGCAAGCCCAAGATGGATGATGGAAAAAGCTAAATTAATTCCTACACATCCTCTCCTACCAGATCCAAAAGGGAGAACCTCAAAATGGTGACCTTTTACATCAATTTGGCTTCCCAGAAATCTTTCTGGTTTGAATTTGCTGGCTTCTTCCCAATTAGTTGGATCTCTTGCAATGGCCCAAACATTCACAAGAAGTTGAGACTTCTTTGGTATCTGATATCCCTCTATTGTGGCATGTTCAATAGATTCATGTGGAAAGAGTAGAGGAGCAGGTGGATATAGTCGCAGTGTTTCTTTCACTACTGATTGCAGATAGTAGAGTTTGGGCAAATCAGATTCTTCTACCATACGATCCAATCCTATCACAGAATCAAGCTCTTCTTTAGTTTTCTTCATTGCAATGGGATTTCTGAATAATTCTGAGATTGCCCAATCCAATACCCCTGCTGAGGTATCTGTGGCTGCAGCCAATATATCCTGAAAAGGCTCAACATGTGTTGGAATTTAGAGAAGGAAAAAAATGAAATATAGTGAATTAAACTGCAAACATTTACCCTAACTCAACTTGCGAAATCCATTAATCTCTTTTACTAGTTTCATAATTAGTTTCACAAAATTATACCGACTTATTGCAACCACAACAAGAAGTTGACTTCTTTCCAAGTGTGTCATTTTATATGAACAGAAAGCTTCCTGTAAATAGATGATAAATCGAATCCTATTGAACAAAGTTCTTGATTCCCTATGATCCCATCCACATAAATATCTCCATGCTATTCGATTTTAGATCTTAAGCTTTCAACCATGAAGCTCTAACATTCCCTTGGAAGATGGTAAGTTTGCTGTCACCCAATTTAAGTACGTTTTTCACTCCCGTTTCTCTCCATTGTACCAGTTTCTTCAAAATGGAATTATAGTTTTCCTTCCTTTCCTCCGTAGTCTAAGAGTTTTGGTTATGGAGGTGCTTTAAAGTCTTTATGAGAACTTTTGAGGATTTCACCTTGCGTACATTCCTAAAAACTATGAAACCCTCTATTCAAGTTATTGAGTCTTTATCCTCCACGTTTAAGGACCCTCCCCACAGGGCAAAATAGTGCATGCCCAAGAAAAATGTCCGACTGATAAGTGAGAGGTTGTTTTAGCGCAATCCTAGAGATCCCTCAATGTCACCTTTAACCCCTTCCTCAAACCAGTGTATTGAAAAAGATTATCCTGTAGAAGGTGACAATCTAAAAACTAAAGAAATCTTAAGAAAGAGAAAGTTAGTACTTCTAACCCAGAAAAAAAACCCTTGCCAAAAGCCCTTAACATTGTGTTCTCCCCAAAGCTTACCTCTAAATGCTTGGATACTTCTACAACTAAGGAGGGTGTGCCAGCTGGCCTCTATTCTGAAAATTGCTCCTTCCTTGACCAACAAAAGAATAAACTATACATTGATAGCTTCCCTCTTGAAAAGAGAGAACAACAAAGCTAATATGATTTGAGCTGAGTTATTCTCTAAAGAGAAACCCGCTGGAAAGAATGGAAATTTGTCTGAGGCAAAAGACAAAGCTGTGGTTGATAAAGATGGCAAGGTTTATGGCCCAACTGGCGAAGGCTCTGAAGCATAAATCTTATGAAGCATATAACTTAACCTATCAGGATCAAGTAAAATGATTTCAATTATTTCAGTGACAATAGCGTATATTTCAGGAGTGAGGAGAGGTTTATAAAGGACTCCACTGATAGTAGTGTTATAATATTGAGGTCATTATAGAAGGAATCCAAAACATTAAAAAGAGAACTTTCTGAATTAATGCGAAACGTGAGGTTATAATACAAGAGAACAGGATTTGAAGTTTTAACATGAGGTTATAATACATCATTAGGTTGATAAATGCCAACTACTAAAGAGTGTTGTTAGTTTTTCACCTTACACATACACATATTATTACAATTCTCACTATTTAACAATACAACATTGTAAAGTCAGGTCTTCAACTGATCTTGTATTAATTGTATTGATATGTTATACAGAAAACAAAGTAAATAGCAATGGAAGCACAAAGAGTTCACAGGGATTAGAGGTATATACATACAAAAGTGACATTCTTGATGTGGTCTCGTGTAATTTTGATCTCCATGGATTCATCTTCAGACAAAGAAATCAGTGAATCTACAAAATCCCCACCCTCCAAATCATTGCCCTCCTTCCTCCTTGCAAAGTGTTCATCCACAATACTCTCCATAAACGCATCCAAAATCTTTGCAAGTTCAGCTTGCCTTTTCCTATTGCCCTGCAAAGTAAGCTGACCCAACAGAGGAATATAATCGCTGTAAGCAAAGCCATTACTAGTAAGAGCGAGCAATTCATACAAAACCTCCCTGAATGTTTTTCCATCAAGCTGGGCTTCATTCAACTTTTTCCCAAATGCCATCCTGCAGATAATATTATTAGTCAGAGAACCCACTTCTTTAGTGACATCGACAACACCATTAGGATTACTCCCAGCTTTGGATAGTATGGAACTTGTCATGGAAAAGACTTCTTGGGCTCTGAGGGATGCAAAGGACTTTATTCTGTTGGGGGAAAGAAGCTCCTGGATGACGAATTTTCGCATGAATTTCCAGTATGGGCCATATGGAGAGAATGTAAGTTTCTGGGGGCTGAACAAATCGTTATCTCCTCCCATCACAGGACGGCTTGCAAAAATGAGGTCATAATTTTTTAGGAATTGTTCAGCCATGTGTGAGGATGATATCACAATAGTTGGGAAAGAACCCATGTAGATTGTCATAATTGGGCCGTATTTTTGCGCCAGTTTACAGAGAGATTTGTGAGGAAGATTGGAGATGAGATGAAGATTCCCTAAAATGGGTAAGCGAGTTGGGCTAGGCGGCAATTTGGATCTTCGGCTTGAGTTTTTAAGCAGATGGGCTGACACAAGTAAGAATATAAACAGAGGAATCCATGCACTGCTAAGGAATTCCATTAAAATCTCAACAAGTTTTGTTCAATCTTTTGGTGTTATACGATCTGATCAGTGTTTTGAGGGTCGTACCCTGGTGTAATCTGATATACAGAGCAGAACCCTATAAATTGCACTCCAAAATCAACGGTATCTATTAGTTCTGGCTTCCAGCCCTGCGGGAAAATATCCTGAGCGTCCAAGCCTCTATGACCTGTTGTGAATATATCCTTCCCGGACCAAAGACACAAAATGAGCCTACGTCACACATATTAATATTATAGGCCACTAAGCAGATTTTTATTATTTTATTTATTTAAATTTTTGAGTGACAATGAAAACATACATATTTTTAACAAGAGACGCACGAATAATGGTTGTAGAGGTGTAGATGAGTGAGAATCTCTATCAACATTATGAATGCATTAATTTTTGCTTAGAAATGCACTTGTGATCTGATAGGATTGATCATATTTTGTTGTTAAATTCTCGTCCTAGAAATGCGCTTGTGATCATATTTTGTTGTTAAATTCTCGTGCTATATTATTATATCTTTGGGTATTTAAGCCAAAGAATAAGAGGCCAAAGTCCCCAATATGGCACTAAGTACTTAATATCATACTACGATCAATACATATGCTTTAGACAAATTTGCACCTTCTACATTGACAACTTAAATTATGTGCAATGAAGAAAGATATCCATACCAATATTTAATTATAGAACTTGAAGAAGTGATGAAGCATTTGGAGTATCACATTATATGTTTAAACATACCATGCATGCTACTAGACAACCATAAGTAGTTGGAATAACTCCCCCAACTATGTATTATTCTCATCTTGATTATCAAATGGAACTCACACTATTTTTAATCATTAGCACTAGAGAACAAGGGCTTTGGTCGAGCCTGAGTCCCTGCCTTCCGTTTCATTGGAGCAAAAACAGTATGTCAACTACCTTCTATGTTAGCTCAAACAGTTGTGCAATATCTGCTCTGGCCTACTTTATCTACTCTAAACTAAGCGACTTCTAAAAACCACTTAATCTGATGGCAAAACAGTCCAAATAGAATGTTCGATGAAGCAAAAAAATTTGACAAAATGGTTCCAATCCAAATCAAGGATAAAAACTCATGATGGTTCAATTCAAAGCTATACGAAAGGAAAATATGAGTAAAAAGAGAGGAATAGCGAAGGTAAGTAGTACGGAATGAAGATCGCTAATGGTGGATAGGGGAAATTCAGCAATTCCGCAGCAGAAGGCTTCTCTGTAGGCGACGCATTTGCTTTTTCGTAGCTCGTCACAAATGAAAAGAGCAGCACCGTCCAGAGTAGAAAGAGAAATATTGACAGAAACTAGCGGTAAATATTTATACAAAACATATTAGGAACAAAGACGGAATTTCATAATAATCAAGACAGCGGAAAATGCCCTCGCTTGGAGCGAATCCATTGAGACGTAGAGGCAAATCTCTTACTGTTGTTCTCTCTTCTGATATTCCGCGTACAAGATTTCAATGCGGAGGGAAAACACAGTTTTCAGCAAAAGGAAAGTTTTAGAAAACCCAAATATTGCAGAAAACTTAAACTGCCATTTCTTACAACGAAAAAATATATGCTATGCCCTACAGTTGTTGGCCTGCCTGCCGAGGAAATTTATTCCAATTTTAAAATTTGAAAATGCCTGAAACCCCGCTAATTTCCGTTTCGTCCAATCACAAATTAGCAATAACCACATCATATTTGTTTTTTTTAATCTTTCGTCCGAGAACATTATACTATGACATTCTCCAAGCCAAAAATAAATAAATTAGGGACGAAAGACGGTTCAACGAAAACATTAACTAGGATAGAGATATAGATAGAGATAAATAACAGTATACAACAATAACAACATAAACATATATGCAGAGGAAAAAATGATAGATAATCTATAGGAGGAAGAGGAAGAGAGATAAAATAGTAAGATAGAGTGATACCAACATAAGTTGTGTGTGTGAGAGAGAAAGAATTAAATATAATTATTTTTCTTAATAAAACAAATAGTCAAAATAAAATCATGGTTATAATAAAGAATTAAAATATATTATATTTTAATCAATGAAACTAAGAATTTAATTTTTATAAAAAAACTAGGATAGAGATATAGATAGAGATAAATAATAGTATACAACAATAACAACATAAACATATATGCAAGGAAAAAAAGATAGATAATATAGAGGAGGAAGAGGAAAAGAGATAAAATAGTAAGATAGAGTGATACCAACATAAGTTCTGTGTGAGAGAGAGAATTAAATATAATTATTTTTCTTAATAAAACAAATAGTCAAAATAAAATCATGTTTATCATAAAGAATTAAAATATATTATATTTTAATTAATGAAACTAAGAATTTAATTTTTATATTAAAACTCACATTTCTATAAGAAAAAATGAAATTTATTGAAATATAAAGATATTTTATAAGTAAAAATAATTGTTTAATTTTACACATTACTATTTAATGTTTTGTATTTCTAAATTTTTCATAAAATTAAGTAATTTTTAATTATGAAATAATATCTATATAATTTAATATGTACATTTGTAAATAATAAATAGATGTAATACATATAAATTTGATGTTGATGAATAAATATGATGTAATAAATCAGAAATGAAATATAACTATTTAATTTTAAATCATAGTTTATAAAAATCTAATAATAATTTATATATATTTTAGAATTGAATTATTTCTATTTTGCGATTTTTTTTAGTATGTTTTTTAATATAAAATATAATTATTTAATTTAATATTAAAATATATATTTAAGTTTTAAATGTATTTAAACTAAATGATAAATTGTTTAAATAAAAAATATTAATAATAATAAATAATATAATTTAAAATTTGTAACACTTATCAATTATACATATTACAAACACTATTATAAAATCTAATTAAAAAATTATACTATTTAATTTATTTTTATAAAAGTAAAATAATAGTGATAATTTAACTACTTTTATTAAAAAGCAAAGTTTTTAAAAAATTAGAAATTCAAATACAAAGATATAACATATTGAAATTATATTAAAAAGACATATATATATATATATATATATATATATAGAAGTATAATTTGAACTTATGCATTACATGAAGTTTTAGGAAAAAGTTATATCAAATAGTCAAAAATAAACATCAATGTAAAACTAATAATAAATATATTTAAAATAAGAAATTAAAAATATTTAATAGATTGTGATAATTAGTATTGATTAGACATGTTGTGTGAGGTGGAAGATAAAATGATTGAAAAAATAAAATCATATCAACTTGTGACAAATGTGTAAAAAATAAAGTTACAATTAATACATTCATTAATGTAAGATGAAATTGTTAGAAAATATTTGTATTTTTTGTTGAAGAAAATTAATTTTCTCTCTCATCAAAAATAGTATGTACCAATAAAATGGATGAAAAATGTGATTTATAAAATAATGAAAATTAGAAAAACATATAAACATTTGAAATCTCATATAGTCTTTTTAATTCTTGAATTTGATTGGTTAGTGTTAATGTCATATTTGGATTGACATGAATGCATAATATTCCTAGCAGGAACTAATAATACATATTATAAGAATTGTTGAATTCTTATTATAATTGAAGTGTTGACCTTTTTAAGATATATCATAACATTTATAACATTTAAATTATTCCAAATAGTTATTATTAATTTTATAAAAATGGAATTTATATTTTTATTATTTTAAAAAATAATATATTCATAAATATTATCTAGTATTTATTAGTGAATGACAAAAGTTAAATGCATCTATCGTCAATTTATTTTTCTATTTTTCTAAATGCGTACATAAGATGGTATCATATCAACATCCTTTATTCAACAATCCCTATTAAGTGTATAGTTTATGAATACTATACTAATAACTGTTATCTATTATTATAATTTATGCTAAAAATATTCTACTCATAAACTTTATATGTAGTAGATATATGTAATAAAATTAGATAATATTTTATGGGTGTCTTGAAAGATAATATCAAATATAAACTTAGGTGATTTGACTAAATTTATTTATCTTTTACTCTCAAAAAGTTACTGATCTAAATTTTGTTGAGCTCTTTTTCTTTGATTTTATACCCTTGTGCTATGAATGAGGATAATCACCATTACTCGGCTCCCTAGCTTGTATTCCTTCTTGGCTATGGTCAATGTTTGTGTTGCATTTGGGATTGATCCTCTTTATTGATATATCTTTGTCAATATTTTTGCTCATTATAATTTTATTCTTTACTCATTTTAAATTCATTATTTAGTATTATTTGAGAATATTGAATGAGATGGCTCTAATGTTTTATTATTATCATTATTAAGGGAAAATACATATTAAGGGCATTCAAACTCATTTACAAAATTCTACAAAATAGGAATAAAAAGATAAACAATAACAACCAACAAATCTAGGATGAGCCACCAGAAGACTACCACATTAGGAACATGACCAAAAGGAACTAGGTTTAAAACAAGAAAGGTCTTAGAAAAACTACACAACTAAACAATTGAAAGCACCATCAAGGAGAAGATGAGTCTAAACAAGGCATAATGAAAATACCAAAAAATCAAAGCTCTGCTCATGTTCTCAGCAAAATCTTTGACAATCATTGTATCTTTGAGGGGGGTTCCCCTTATGACCTAAATCAATTGTTGTGAACCACAGCTTCTTTCTTGTTCCTAAGTGGGGACTTCTTAGAGTTAACTATGAGATTGACACCACGAGTCCAAATCATTCCCTTCGAAAATAACAAGGACGAAGTCATTGAAAACATAGAATGATTGGGAGAAATGTCCAACTCTACAACAATGAGAGCACACCACAGATGAAGAATCAAAGTGAATATTCATCTCCCCAAACAACCAACTTGAAATGCAACGCAATAGAATCTAGTAGAATCTTTCCAAACACAAAACCAAAATAAAATAATAGCAAAGACAAAACATCTCTAACAATGCGTATGATTAGAAGGAGCCAAGAACATTAGTAGTATCTTTAGAAACCTCTTGCGATAGTATTCCACGGGAAGCTCTAGGAGTTTTTCCCAAATAGGGATCTAGTTGAACTTTTACATATATGCATGAAAACCAATAGACCATCTTATCAAAAAGAGAAAAGATGTACAAAAGAACCAAGTTCCATTGGACAAAACATTTGTGTTCTCCTCAAAGTTCTTTAAAAAGGAGAAAATGAAGAACTTGTTAAGCTCCAAAAGCCACTAGCAACCAACTTAGACCACTTTGTCACTCAGTTCCCAATAACGACCATAGGGGAGAGGGGCCATTACCTAAACACATTCCAATGCTTGTGATAGCAGTTCTTAGTTTAATACCCATGCTTGTTGATTTAGTATCTAATATTTTTTACAACATTGTACCAATAGTTATGACTTTAAAGTTGTCTTTGCTAATGATGACTACCCATAATTGAATGAAATGATCCCTTATTCTAAAAAGCAACTACTAATGTGAGGACACATCATCTGCACAAATATGGGGGTCCCTAATGCAGTGCTCTAGGTCTAACTTTTTTTGGACTGTTTTGGACACCTTGGCAAAAACCATGTTGATGTGACATCAAATTTGATAATGTGGCCTTGAAACCTTGGTTATAAGTAGGGGACTTGCAAAGCGAGTTGTTGTAAAAAATGGGAGAGAGTTAAAATTTCCACATAGGATTTTGAGAAGTGCAAAGTTAGGGTGCTCAACTACTAGATCATCTCCCCTAATCAATGGGGTCCAACAAACCTCCTAATGAAAACATTCTCCACGTAATTTAACAATCTTGGCAACCAAGGAATCAATTGGATTTGAAACAAGAAAACCACAAACAAAAAATCCATCCATCTTAGGATTGGCCAAAGGATCCTTGAGCAACCAATCTAATTGAGAAACATCACCATTTTGTGACAAAGAGGCCTAGATCATGCTCTTACATCTAACCCCTCTTGAGAATCATTAGATAAACCATTCTAAGATGAAAGATGCAACAAAAAATTCTAACCATTCTAAGAGGGGTAGGAGAAAAACCTTCTCAGGAAGTTAGATTGCAGGAGAGAGAAATCTCCCATGCAACTCATGATTTGAACACCAAATAGGTCTAGCAGAGACTTCCCATCACTTATGCAAGTAGATATCACTACCTCTGATCCCCCAAGAAAAAGCCACTCATCAACATCACCATACTCCAAATCAACAAAACCTTCTTCAATGCTAGTGTCTAAAAAACTCTTGATTAATACACATATTCCAGCTCAATATCATTTGACCATTTCATGTTGTGTTCAACTTAATTCTTACTTTTATTCCTCTCTCTTATTGTGGAGAACTTGTGGCCCTAGATTTAATTTAGTGTTGTGCATCATATAAACATCCACATTCATGAGCATTGATTTAACTCTTTATAACTACTTAGATTAGGGAAAGATGTTAATATATTAACATTTGATTTAGCAACACTTTGTATATTACTTAGTATTTGAACTGAAGATCTTTTATAAAATGTTAGGTCTATCTATACACAAAATATTACTTTTAAATTCACAAGACATCATCAATATAACTATTATATCACCGTCATTTTTAGTGAAGTGCTAATAAATAATGGTTTGAAGAGGTGTGACTAAATAGTCTTTCAAAATCTATTGTTTTGCTACTAGGTTCAATCTTATTAAAAAGTAAGAGAACTTGGTAGTAACAACAAACTCTAACATTATATAGAAAATGTATTATTTTCATAGTTAATTTTTGAAGTGTTTTGTTAAAATCATATCATCTAAAAAACTTAACATGAAATGATTTTATTTTATTTATAGTATAAATATGTTTAATTTGTATATATGAACTTTTGTAAGGTTAGGCCTAGCTCTCCTCTATAAGGTAAGAAGATCATTAATTTAAAGTACCTGCAAATGCATCCAAAGATCATTTATATAAGGAAATGAGCACACTCGAACCATTATGCATCTCATTAGACAATTTATTTGTACTTTTTAACCAAATTAAAATTTCCAGAAAAAATTAATAAAAGTAAATAAATTATCCAATCAGATATATTTTGGTCCACATTGCCCCTGCATTAATCATATTTTCTAGCTACTTAAATATATTCATTATCAAATTAAAAACTGCAGGCAATTTCACAAAAGAGACCATTTTATTCCCAACATTTAGATACCCATTCCAATGAAATCCACCATGCCATCAAGACACAATAAATATATTCAATCATAACTTATTATTAATAAACGATTACTTTTACATAAGATGGAATAATTATTTAGTATTATTTCATCATTTTCACAGTTTTCCAATTACATATTAGGAATTTCCTCTAGAAAACTCCCATTTAGGATCTCCCTCCTTTGAGGTACTCATATTAATAGTCATGTAAGCATGAGCTCTCGTATATATACTAGTAGATTTTAAGCAAGTGAAAACTGCACATATAGGCTGCTGAATTGCAATTGTTCCCCTTCACTTCAGTACCTCAGAGCTCATATAGCTGTAATGAAAGGCGAGGAGTTGGGACGGCATGCAATGGTACAGCCCTTCGTGCTGTGATATGATATAATTCAGAAATATCCAAATTATGAGGAGTGATCCCTTGAGGAAGATCCCAGTTGAAGCAATGTAACAACTGTGCAAGCCCAAGATGGATAATGGAAAAAGCTAAATTAATTCCTACACATCCTCTCCTACCAGATCCAAAAGGGCGAACCTCATAATGGTGACCTTTCACATCAATTTGGCTTCCCAGAAATCTTTCTGGTTTGAATTTGCTGGCTTCTTCCCAATTAGTTGGATCCCTTGCAATGGCCCAAGCATTCACAAGAAGTTGAGTTTTCTTTGGTATCTGATATCCCTCTATTGTGGAATCTTCAATAGACTCATGGGGAAGAAGTAGAGGAGCAGGTGGATATAGTCGCAGTGTTTCTTTCACTACTGATTGCAGACAGAAGAGTTTGGGCAAATCAGATTCTTCTACCATACGATCCAATCCTATCACAGAATCAAGCTCTTCTTTAGTTTTCTTCATTGCAATGGGATTTCTGAGTAACTCTGAGATTGCCCAATCCAATACCCCTGCTGAAGAATCTGTTGCTGCAGCCAATATATCCTGAAAAGGTCAATATGTGTAGAGTTTTTAAGAAACAGAGAAATAAATGAAATATGCTGAGTTAAATTGTAAAGATTTTACCCTGACCCAACTTCTTATCAGCATTGCAGAGTCCATTAATCTCTTTTACTGGTTTCACTTAAACGACATGAAATTAGTTTCACAAAACTATATAAACTTATTTTAATCATAGGATAGGGTTGACTACTTCTCAAACTCTTGTGATTGAATTAGTACAGAAAGCTTCCTGTAAACAGATAATGAATTGACAGATACTAAAAACCAAAATATCCACTCACATTACCATGTCCATGATATCTGCTTTTAGATCTTAACTGTACTGCTAGTTTTCCTCTTTATATCTCACTGTTTAGATACATTAACCATTAAAGACGAGCAAGAATCTATAATAGAAGTTTTTATAAAAATTGATAAATTGTCCCTTTGCATTTGCTAATAAAATTCAATTTATGTTCTAGATGTCTAGATATTTTAAATATTTTACTTCCTTGAGAATCTAAGATGTGAATAGTTCTTGGTAGTTGTTAAAAATATTGAAACACGTGCATTCCATTCAGTCTGAACACTAATAGCATGGAATTCTACATAACAATGTCTGAAGTATATTTATCAGAGTTAAGTTAATCAAAACAGTTTTGATAAGTAGGAGATATGAAACAGTTCGTAAGGTGTAATTATTGTCAAAAGTTTTGTAAATGGAATTACAAGTAAAGTCCGCTTAATCTTGGAGAAAACTCTGTTGCTATCACATAAGCTGGAGTCTTATAGAAATAGGTGATATCCAGACTTTGTACATGAAAAAGAAGTTAACAACATTAAAAAAATTGTTATTGACTGATGGACAAGCACAAATATTGGTAATCATGTCAATCAAAAGCTCTATTTTGAATGGTTTTCCAACTCAGAAAGCAACAGCCGAAGGGAAAATTATATAATGCCAAAATTTCCTTGTTTCAGTTCTTTGATTAAGTGGGGTTCTTAATCCACCCCAACCTAGATCAGAAGTTCATAGATAGCATGATGCTACAGAGTTACAGAACAAACCTAAGAATAAATAGTGAATTCACTGTTTAACCACAAGGCACAGCCAGCTTACGCCATACATACAACATATACCCTAATTTCACAAGAGAAATCCCCTAAAACCTAGATACATCTTCAGACATGTTTCCAATATAGAAGACAAAGTACCAAATATCACAGTACAGGACTTCTGACAACTATCTTAATATAACATGTTATCCACAAAACAAACTAATAGCCCTTAAGAAAAGAGGAATTTAGGTGGTTAGATTTATATACATACAAAAATAATATTCTTGATGTGGTCTCGTGTAATTTTGATCTCCATGGATTCATCTTCAGACAAAGAAATCAGTGCATCCACAAAATCGCCACACTCCAAATCACTGCCCTTCTTCCCCCTTTCAAAGTGTTCATCCACAATACTCTCCATAAACGCATCCAAAATCTTTGCAAGTTCAGTTTGCCTTCGCCTATTGCCTTGCAAAGTAAGCCATCCCAATAGAGGAATGTGATCACTGTAAGTAAAACCACTAGTAGAGAGAGACGCCACTTCATTCAAAACCTCCCTGAATGTTCTTCCATCAAGCTGGGCTTCATTCAACTTTTTCCCAAACGCCATCCTGCAGATAATATTATTTGTCGGAGAACCCACTTCTTTACTCACATCTACAACACCATTAGGGTTACTTCCAGAATTGGAAAGTATGGACTTCATTCTGTTGGGGGAAAGAAGCTCCTGAATGATGAATTTTCGCATGAATTTCCAATAGGGGCCATATGGTGAGAATGTAGGTTTTTCGGGGCTAAGCAAGTCTTTATCTCCTCCCATCACAGGACGGCTTGCAAAAATGTGGTCATAAGCTTTCAGGAATTGTTCAGCCATATGCGGGGATGATATTACAATGGCTGGGAGAGAACCCATGTAGATGGTCATAATTGGGCCATACTTTTGTGCCAGTTTACAGAGAGATCTGTGAGGGGGATTAGATAAGAGATGAAGATTCCCTAAAATGGGTATGCGAATAGGGCTAGGCGGCAATTTGGATCTTCTGGTTGACTTTACAAACAGAAGGGCCGAGATAAGTAAAATTATAAACAGAGGAATCCATCCACTGCTCAGGAATTCCATTGGAACCTCAACAAATTTTGCTCAATGTTTCTGGATATTGATATCCTTGACGGCCGCGCCCTGCTATGATCTGATACGCACAGCAGAACAAAACTCGAAATCAACGGTATATATTAGCTCTGTTGTCCACCATTGTGGGAAGATATCCTGAACATTGGAATCTCTGTATAATTACCGGTTGTGAATTGGAATCTCTAGTCCTAGCCAGAATGGTGATGGGATGCTCCAGGGTGACCGTAATGCCCGATGCTTCTCTATTAGACTGGAGTTGGCATTTTATGACAAGTTTTTTTTCAATTCTTTTATTTAGAAAAGAATGTCAGATTTGTGCGGATAAAAATAAATATCACAATATAAAGTTTAAAATTACATTGTAAGTGTTATTTTTTTTTATATACGTCCAAGCAAAGCGAGTAGAGGTGTTAATTTTGTTTAGCTTAATTAGTTGTCATATTTTGTAATATTTATGATGATTTTATATTATTATTAAAAACTGTAGTTTTTTTTATTGGTAAATGGAACTCAAGACCTTCCACATGAAAGGCTCACAAATTACCGTTGTGTTGTAGACTCTTACTTATTAAAAATTGTAATTTTCATTAGGAAACTAAATTTATAATATTAAAAGAAATTCTTATTTTAATTGAATATGTAATATTGTAATGTTTTAATTGAAAATTATTTAAATTTATTTTTAAAAAATATTATCTTCTATTTTTATCAAAGCAAACAGATTTCCACAATCCATGAATATTGAATTAATTTCTGGGGAAGATTGTGTGAGAGTTTTTTTCATCAATGTTTCGGATCATACTGTATGATCCATCATCAGGATGCCTCTGAGTCACTGAGAGCAAAAAATGGATCATGGCATCCTGATGATGGATCATACAGTATGATCCGAAACGTTGATGAAAAAAACTCTCACACAATCTTCCCCAGAAATTAATTCAATATTCTATTTTTATTTTTATTTTTATTCATAAATAATTTATTATAGACTTAATTATTAGATTTTACATTTGTGTCTTAATAATTATACAACCAATTATGAGATATTAATAAATTTGGTGAAAAATAAAAATTATTAGTATTTATTCATAATTGTTTTATTTATTATAGAGAAAAATATTATTTATTTTTATAAGTATTAAAATAAATTTTCAAAAATCTAAATCATGATCTTTCTTTAAAGTAGTAATAATAAATATAACATTATATTTTACAAATAAATATTATGAAATAATATAAAAATAGTAATATCATTTACACTTTACATCATGTATAAAAATATTTTTTTATCAATTTCTATATAATGCAATATTATATAAGTAACAAATAATTGAAATGTTTTACATCAAGAAAAGTTTAACTCTACATTTAAATAATAAATTTCACTTTAAATAATACCTAACTTCTAAGTTCAAGTGTGAGCTAACAAAATTTTATGACTTACATAATTTAAACAATATACATATTGCTCCCTACAAAACTAAGAACTGGGAATTTTAAACTTACCTATTATACTATTTTATGCACCATCAATTTTTTTATTATATATTATATACACATTTATCTCCTTATTTTATTATCTAACAAATTGTTTATAGACACTATTTTATAAAAATTTAATTTAATTTAATATTTAATATTTATTCATTAATTATAAAATAATTAAATCTTAGAACCTCATCATAGAATTAACAAAAATAATTTAAAAGTACATTTAAATATATCTTAGTCAATAAAAATTAAACATAATAATATATAGAATATCTTATAAATTATGATTTAGTAATTTATTACTATCAAAAATAGTATTAAAATAATAAAATTTAATAAATATAAGAAAAAAATAGATTAAAAGAATGATTTAAGTTCATAAGAGCAACAAATCTAACCAAATAAACCAAACCAACACATGCACAATTTCCCAAACCCTGTGACGGTGGATGCATACCCTGAGCACAGGTAGGACTGGGCACAGCTTTCAACGGTGCAAATAAGTTGCACCATAGTCGGTGCCTTGTGAATCTACTGATAACACTCAAAATTGGACTGCACTAAATGTAAATCATTCTTAGATTAGTAGGGGGAAGTGGACAGATTTACCTTGGCCCAAAAAGGATCATTTGCAAATCTGTAGGGTAAGTAGACATATATGGAACTTGGACCAAAAAAGGTTATCTTAATATGCCATTAGATTATTTATTGTTTTAAATTTTGGATAGTAACATATTGTGAAATCTGTTATATAAGGGTAGGAAGGGTTGTAATGCCTACCCCTAGTTGACTTATTTGTTAGATTGTCGGATTCTTTTAGGCCTATTTTATGATTTTGTTTTATGATTAGTGGTACTTGGTTATTGGATTTGATTAGATTTAATTTCATACTCAGTTGATTTATGTGATGAGTCGCTTGGTTATTTCATGTGTTCATGATTATTTCGATGATGATATATATATGTTCATTTAGCGACTTTCAGTTATTTCATGATCTTAGTTAGAGGAATGATTTATATGCAGTTTTTATGGATACTTACCCCATACTTACATGTGTATAGTGTACTTGTCTGTTTTACTTTATGTTTGATGTTTCTGATGTGGTTGAGGGAGGGAGTCATAGTCACCTGCTAGTCAAGATCTACACTATGCACCACTCCATGTCATTGCCTATTTAGTTTAGAATATATAAGTATGTATATGTGTGGATTTTATGCAAATTGCAGGTACTAGGTATCAACTTCCTTGAATTGCTAGGATGAGCGTACCCTATCATAGTATCTCAATGCTATAAGTGGGGAGATAATTCTTGAGTCCAAGTCCTAACCTAAGCCAATTGTCCCAGAAAGTAGGACAAGTATCTGAGTTGTTTACCAATCTGAATTCATCAAGTGACGTGAATTCGTGATTCTAACCTTGGAGTTTGATTTTGTTCTTTGTCTTTAGTTGAGTTGTCGTATTTATTCTTGTGGGTCTATTGTGATTTTCAGTTATAATTAAATCAAATTAAAAGATAATTTAGATTTAATTTAATGAAAATTTTATAAAGAAAATTCAATAGTTAATTATATTTAATTAATTAAATAAAAGCATTAAACTTAAAAGATTTTATTAAAGTTCTAATTTTAGCGTATTTATATTTATTTAATTTAATAATAATTTATTTAGGAGTTTTATTTAAATAATAAACTCTAAATAATCTTATTGGTTGAGTTAATAAATATTTTATCAAAATGTCTCATAATCTAATAAGAGATTAAAATGAATTGATTAATAAAGATTATTTTAATTAAACTGTAAAAGTTCGTGCATGAAAATTAAAATATAATAAAGTAATTAAGGGAAAAAAGGTTTCACGTGATTGCTAAATCAAAGCCCTAATTTGGAGAAAGCTATTTCTTAGGAAATCAGAGCTCATTTCTCCATAGATAGGTTTAGAGGAGCCGATTTCTGAAAAGAGGGTTTTCGAAAGAGAATGGAAATTCTTACGTGTTTTGTGCATTTGTTATTTAGCATCAGATCTAGGTAGGATCTCGTAATTTTTGCGCAATAGTTCTTGCATTGAAAATATTTGTCTTCTCTGTGTTTGTTGTGTTTCTATTTTTAGAATTCCTTTGAGTGAAACCCTTGTTTGGGAAAGTTTGGTTTTCATTATTGAATTGTTTGTTATTAGTCCCTGCCTTATATAACGCAGGGAACTAATGTTCCCATTAGCCCCCTCACAATTACTTTTTGCGAAAAACTGAATGCGTCATTCCATACTTTCTCAAGTTTTACTAACGTTTGATTTTAAAAAATCAATTATGGTATATAAATTCTGATTTTCTGATTTGTCGAAGAGGAATTTCCCGGGCTTTATTAATATTTTCCTTAGTAGAAATTCAAGAAATTAAAAGGCAATGCTTCGTAATATTAGGAATAATAATAAAAAATCTTTTATCGAGAGAACTTTCCAGAGACTTCTTTTATTTTCCAGTTGCCGGTGCAATTTTTATTAGTTTCTGCCTATGGCAGGATACTATCGCATTCATTGAATGCATAGATCAAATTCAGCCAATCACATGTGTTTATTTTTCAAACATTTAAGTCGGATATGTAGTTTGTAGATTTTTATATATTTTTAAAAAAATTTAAAAGGTAATTATCAATTATATTATTGGCTCTGACAGAAAATAGTAAGGAAGAAAATTCAATTTTATTGCCAAAAAAAATTGAAAAATTACAATGAGTTGCTTCCAAAAGCTCCAGGAAAGAACTTTCTCAAAAGCTCTCCCTTTGTGTGGAGAAGCCGCTCCACATATTCGAGATTGTTGCTCTCAACTAGAAGTTTCAGATCCTTGCATGATAAACTTGGCTGCTGTGACAGAAGTTTGTGATCGTTGATTGGTCTTTGCATACAGATGTGCTCTGTGCCTGCAAATGACATCAGACTGAATTTTTTGTGAACAAGTACTACCTCCATTGCACAACAATCAAGCCTCTAAGCTCCGCATTGAGATCAAGATTTGAATAAGAGATCTGTCGGAGGAATTGGTGAGGGTAGAGGCGGAGGGAGCTAGTCCCGCGCTGTGATGGTGGATCTGACAGTTGGGCTCATCACACGCACCTTCTACGACCAACAGTACAGGCATTCTGCAGCTGAACATATCATTAGAGTAAAATATTACAGGACTCCACTAGACATAATGTCAACGTAAATTAATTACATCGCAAGGCATGGTCAGCACCGACCAAGATGCTTCCAGAGGCATGTGCGGCCATCCCTCCAACTGCCAACTACTCACATTAATAATTCACCAAAAACCACTTCTGGAGATTTCTGTACATTTATTACATTTGTTGTTATAAATAGACTTGCTGGGCCTAGAGTTTTCAGCGCTCAAGTTTGCATTGATATGCTGTGTTTGTTACGAGTTTGTTCATGGTATCAGAGCCATTAGTAAGGAGCCAGTGGCAATGAATGATCTACTAGAGACTGTTGTTGTGAGAAGACTGCCCCAGAGAGTTTGTTGTTAGAAAGATGCGAGATACAAAGATATTAAAAGGTAAGTTTTCTTCAGTCTGAATTTTGGGAAGGAATATAATAATGTAGCGGTGCAACTAAAGTATTCTTACTTTCATTTATGAAAGGCTTTGTATACAAAGGTTGAATATCAATCAATAAATCTTTGAAGTGGGGTTTATGGGAATAAGTAAATTTTAGGTATCATCTGGTTTTCTGTTGTGGTTAGGCAGTTTGGTGGTGTTTATACGGTTGCACATATTTGTAGTGTTGTGTGGCTTGGACAGTTTGATTTTTTAGAGATGATACTTTTGGGTATTTGGTGGTGGTGATTTTGGGCAACTTTGGTAGTGCTATGCTGATGGGCATTATGATGATAATGTGATTCAACATTTTGAGAGTACTCTATTTTATTCAATTGTGGCGTTGCCTTTTGGTGGTGCTCTGGTAGCTTTGACATATCGGTGTTCAAACTTGGTCATTTTGTTTCTACCCTGTTGTTTGGTATTTTGATGGGTATCTTTGAACGGGAAAATTGTTTTGTAAACTGTTGAAGCTTAAAACTGGATTGTATTTTATTTCATGAAGCTTAAAATATTTGATCATTATATATGATTGAGAAGTGAGAGTATCTTTGGAAGATATAAATTGTGTGTGTCTCAAGGTGTGTGGAGATTTTTTTATGAGATTAAGGAGTATTATTGAAGATGTATTGTGAAGTGGTTAATAAAAATAGAAAGTGGTAACTTTGTTTAGAAAAGAAAAGTTTGATAAAGTTATTATAAGTCCTTGTTTGATAGGTTCTTAAGAAGGCCAATATCAAGGTGTGGTCTTTGCCAGATGCTTGATGCTTATGTGATTGTGTGCATGTGTGTTGGTAATTGATTGAAAATTAACTATGGCTGGTGAAATGCCTAATCTTGTGGTTAGTGAAAAATTGGATGGTTCAAATTATGCTAATTGGAAATGTGAGATGGAGTTAATTTTACAAATGAAAGATTTATGGGAACTAGTCATAGAAGAAGAACCTACGGATCAAGATAAACTTGATAAATGGAATAAAAAGGATATGAATGCACGTGCTACACTTTTGTGGCAAATTAGTCCAGGGATTAGGCCTCATGTTCAAGGTTTAAAAACAACAAAGGCAATATGGGAAACTTTACAAACGATGTATGAAAGAACAAGTAAGTTAAAAGCAATGGATATTAAGAGGCAATTAACTCATTTGAAAATGAAAGAAGGAGATAGCATGAATGATCATATTGCTAGATTGAAAAACTTAAGAAATCAGCTTGCAATGATGAAGGTTGAGTACGAAGATGATGAAATCATAGAATTTTTAATTGAAAGTCTTCCAGAGGAGTATAATAATTTCATTCGCACTTTAGCATTAACTAAAAATTTTGAAAATATAAAATTGCAAGAAGTCTATGGTGCTTTGTTAAATGAAGAAGAAAGGCTTAACAAGTTTACAAGTGAGTCTAGCAAGAGTCAAGCATTTGTAACTAGAGGGAAATACAAGTATTATAATCAAGAAAGAACATATCAAAATCAAAGACCTAATCAAGGGAATCAATATAGAAATAATCAAAGACAATGGTCTCAACAAAGAGATAATTAAAATAGGCAAAATTATCAAAGGCCACAAAATGAAGGGAGAAATTACAATAATAATCTCAAAGGAGCAAATACTATCAAATGTTTCAAGTGTGGAAAAGAAGGGCATAAAAGTGATCAATGTTTTAAGAAATGGCAAAAGAGATTTAATCAAAGAAGGCAATCAAATTTTGTTCAAGAAGAGGGTGATCATCATATAATGATAGCTTCTTTGACTGCTCAAGGTGATTCAAGTAATGCATGGTATATTGATTCGGGAGCTAGCCAACATCTAACTCACAACAAAAATATCTTTAGCTCTTTAGAAGCAACAAAAGGTGCAAAAATATTTCTTGGTGATGATAGTTCACATGACATAGAAGGAATAGGTACAATTTCAATGAAAGGTAATGATGGTAAAAATTTGGAAATAACTAATGTGAATTTTGTACCTAGGTTGGCCAAAAATCTTCTATCAGTGAGTCAAATAACTCAACATGGATATAAGGTGGAATTTTATTGCTAGAGGAGTTGAGAATGATGGATTATATAAATTTCAAGCTAGTGTTGCTAAGAAGGCTTATATCACTACAAGATCATCCTTAAGTGAGTTATGGCATCAAAGATATGGTCATTTAAATTATCAAAGTTTGACTATGCTTTCAAAGATGAATATGGTTGATGGATTACCTTGGATAAAATTAAATACAAATGTGTGTGAAGGATGCATGGTTGGTAAACAACATAGAGACACTTTTGAGAAGTCTACATGGAGAGCAAAGAGAAGTCTAGAACTTATCCATAGTGATTTGTGTGGTCCTATGAATCCAACATCAAAGGGAGGAGCTAGGTATATCTTGACATTTATTGATGATTTTTCAAGGAAAATTTGGGTTTATTTCTTGGAACAAAAGGATGAAGTGTTTAAAAAATTTGAAATATTTAAAGCTCTTGTGGAAAATGAAAGTGGAAATAAGATCAAGAGAATTAGAACTAACAATGGTGGAGAATATGTAAACAATAGGTTCAAATCATTTTGTGATCATCATGGGATCAAAAGAGAGATGACTAATAGATATACTCCTCAACAAAATGGTATTGCTAAAAGGAAGAATAGGACTTTAGTGGAAATGGCACGTTGTATGCTACAATCTAAGAATCTTCCTTTGTTTCTATGGGCTGAAGCTATTAATACCGCATCTCATGTTTTGAATAGATCTCCCACAAATGTTTTGCAAAACATTACTCTTGAAGAAGCTTGGAGTGGAAGAAAACCTAATGTTAAGTATTTTAGAGTGTTTGGATGTGAAGCCTATGCCCATGTACCAGATGAGATTAGAGAAAAGAAATTTGATAAGAAAAGCATTAAGTGCATCTTTGTGGGGTATGATGACCAAAGGAAAGGATATAGGTTATATGATCCTAGTGTGGAAGATGTGTTTACAAGTAGGGATGTCAAGTTTAATGAAGGGTTTGATGATATGCCAATATCCACTCCCGTTCTACATGTGGCCATTGAGAATCATGAAGATCCTAATGATTTTGAAACTAGTGAAAGTTCTAAGGAACCCTTTGATATGGATGAAAAATCTAGTCCTTCTCCAAAGACCAAGAGTATTCAAGAAATTTATCAAAGGACTCATCAAATTAATTATGCTTTGATGGCCACCATAATGAAGACTAATGATCCTCAAACATATGAAGAGGCCAAAGGAAAACATGAATGGGAAGAAGCTATGAAAAATGAGTATGATTCATTGATAAAGAACAACACTTGGGAATTGGTAGAGTTGCCAAAAAGTAAGAATGTGGTTAACAATAAGTGGGTATATAAGACCAAGTTCAAGTCATATGGGAGTATTGAAAAACATAAGGCAAGACTAGTAGCCAAAGGGTATTCACAAAAAGAAGGGATTGATTACACAAAAACTTTTGCCCCAGTAGCAAAGATTAGTACTATCAGAGTTATTATAGCATTAGCAGCTCATTTTAAGTGGCCTTTACACCAAATGGATGTTAAAAATGCATTTTTGAATGGTGAAATTGATGAAGAGATTTATATGACTCAGCCACAAGGATTTGAAATACAAGGGAAAGAACATTTGGTTTGCAAATTAAGGAAGTCTTTATATGATCTCAAACAGGCTCCAAGGGCTTGGTATGCTAGAATTGATGAATATTTTCAAATTCAAGGCTTCCATAATAGTCCACATGATCCAAATTTGTATGTGAAAGAATTTTCTAGTGGTGATATCATAATCATTGTGCTTTATGTTGATGATCTTATTATCACAAGACATAGCATGGATAAAATTAGTAACATAAAGTTAAGCTTGCAAAATACATTTGAGATGACAGATCTTGGTTTTCTACACTATTTTCTTGGTATACAAGTATGGCAAAAAGATGATGGATTTTATCTTTCTCAAACTAAGTATGCCCTAGACATATTGAAGAGGTTTCAAATGATAGATTGTAAAAGTGTATCTACTCCAATTGCTTCGGGGTTGAAATTAAGCAAGGACATGGAAGGTGAAGATGTTGATCCTACCTTATATAGGCAATTGGTTGGTAGTCTTGTATATTTAACACACACTCGTCCTGATATTTCTTTTGCAGTTAGTGTGGTTTCCAGATTTTTGAGCTCACCTAAAGTCCCACATTGGATAGCTACTAAAAGAATACTAAGATATGTGAAAGGGACTTTAACGATGGGCATCTATTATTCATTTCATGGAGATATTTCCCTTATTGGCTATTCAAATTTTGATTGGGCAGGATGCATGGATGATCGTAAGTCCACTACAGGTTATGTTGTCTATCTTGGTGCAGGTCTCGTTTCTTGGTGCAGTAAAAAGCAGTCTACCATAGCTCTATCCACTACAAAAGATGAATATATTGTAGCAAACGAAGCAGCAAAAGACATCACTTGGCTACAAGCTATCTTATCAATCCTTAGGCAACATCATGCAGGGCCTTCTCTACTTCATTGTGACAATCAAAGTGCCATATCATTGTCTAAGAATCCAGTGTTCCATGCTCGCACCAAACATATTGAAGTCTATCATCATTATATCAGGCATCTTCTCCAACAACCAAATTGTTGACTTATTCACCAAGGCTTTAAGTGAAGCCAAGTTTGTATCTCTTCGACATCTTTTGGGCTTAAGAGTAGTGACATAATTGTCTCATGGTTGCCATTCAGGGGGGATTCTTATGAATTCCAACCATTGTATTTAGGAGATAACAGATTGTAAATGGGTACCTAACAAGGCCTTAGGCCAGGACCCATCATATGTAGATTATGGGGGGATATTTAGATAGTAGATATTTAGTATAGCTATTGTAATTAATTTTGGGGGGATGTCAACGTAAATTAATTACATCGCAAGGCATGGTCAACACCGACCAAGATGCTTCCAGAGGCATGTGTGGCCATCCCTCCAACTGCCAACTACTCACATTAATAATTCACCAAAAACCACTTCTGGAGATTTCTGTACATTTATTACATTTGTTGTTATAAATAGACTTGCTGGGCCTGGAGTTTTCATCGCTCAAGTTTGCATTGATATGCTGTGTTTGTTACGAGTTTGTTCACATAAAACATGGTTGAAAATGTTTTGCTTCATTAAGTACCTGGATCGGTCGCTTTTTGGGCTGCTTTGCCAAGTCACAAAAATATGAACAAGGATTGTGAAGGAAGCAGAAAAAAACAGCTTTAAACCAACAAATTCATATGCACTAGACATTGTGTCAGCAATAAACATTACTTACTTGCAACTCAAACCAATAAACTAGATAAATTTAATAGTCATATCTACATGGAAGTATATTAAAAAAAAATGTTCAAAATTTGCATTATACTTTCAATGTCTTAACCAGATTGCAATGTGACTACAAACATTTTTCTGTAATCAGTGTTAGCACTATTGGATCTGACATATTAGTCCATTAATCTGTAATGGGAAAGGCGTAAGGATCCCAATTCTCTCTTCAAAAAATCTGCTTGCAACTCATGAAGGAATGATCCGCATCACAATTAGCTCTTACTTCTTACTTCCAATTTTTCAATTCTTTTTTTCCCGCCAGCTGTCCTATATGAGACAAGTATGGAAAATGGGAAGAATTAACAAGACACGTAACTTTGTGGTATACTTTAGAATTTACACATGGCAAATTATTATGGAAATTGTTTTTAACATTGAACTTAATAAGTTTTCCTACAAGCGATATTTTATGCTACCTTCATTTGCCTCCACAATGTGTATCACATGTCTTAATTTTTTAGTATATACTATTGTGGAATGACCATTCAATTCAGAATTTGTTGGCTTGAAAATCCTATTTTATATGAAGCATAGATGATGGCCAAGTTGTTTGAATGGCAATGCAATGCCTATTGCATTTTATAGACTACTTCTCAAGCCTTGCAATCCTTCCAAAATGTACTAACGAAAACAATTTTGAAGAATTTGAACTATTTTTTTTTTAAATTTTATGTTTAATATTAGCTCTACAATAATGAGAAAAAATGATATTTATTAATTTTCAGCTATTTGCATGGGGTTTTAGCAGATTAAAATCTTAAAGCTATTTTAGTATTTTAATATTAGTTAGTTTTATTCAATATTTGACAAGGATGTTTTATAAATAAGATATTTGTAATATTTTCTTTTATGTGTATCTTATGTTCATATTATTATTATTATAACATTGTCTATTTAGCCAAAATATAAATTAAATGGCAATTTAACTTAATGTTGTTCTACACATCATATTTTAATGTAAAAATAAGAGTTTTGGGATCAAATATACTCAACAACTGTTATGTACATGGTAAAATGTTCACTCTAGATCATCAAATCTTTTCTTCAAATTTTGATATTGATAGTGGTTTTTTACTATTGAGGAGATTTGGCAATCAACAATTCTACAATATATTTAAATATTATAAATAATATCTTATATTTTACAAAAAAAAAAATTACTTTAATGTACATATGACTTCGAAATCCGATTAGACATTATGACTTATAAGATATCAAATTAATATTGACAAACTTTGATGTTTGCCTTACCATTATTTAAACAATTCACCCTTTAAGATTTTAATTGTCAATTCTTACTTTTGAAAAAATACAAGTAAATATAGCTATTTATGCAAAACAAGTAAAATTGGGAATCTTAACTTCGCAAGAAAGTTTCTTTTTAACAACAAATTAATCAATCTAAGATTTACTAACTATTGATCTACTTAGTTGTCATTTACAAAAATGCATGCATCGTTGATTTTTAAAATATCTACAAACATAATTGTTATCCTATCAAAGGAACATTCTACGTGCCTTATGTACTCTATCTATATTTTTTGTCCTATCACTCTATATCTCCATTCTTCCTATTTCATATTTCTTCTTCCACCTCCCCCCTTATATATTTATCCTAAACTCTTTATTCCCTCCTCTATCTATCTTCATCTCCCTCTCTACATCTTTATCTCTCCATCTATTTCCCTCCTTCCCCCCTCCACTACCTCCATTTTCACTTCTATCTACCTTCAACTATCGCATTTTAGGTAGGAACTTTGATGCATTGTGTCTCTTGTTTTTATCATGACCACACCCCTTTGGGTTAAAAAATCTATCTGAAATGTTTTTAAACGATAACAGAGTAAAATTTATAAATTAATTTAAGTATATATAAAATCAAATTGATAAATTAATTAAAGTATATATAAAATCAAATTGATAAATTAATATTCATCAATGTCGGACAATTTGTTTATATATATTAATAATAAATTTAGTCAAATAATTAATTAATATATTAACAAAACTTAAATTGTAATAATATTTATATGTTTAGTTTTTTTAATGATATTAATTTTTATATTATAATATGTAAATTGGTTATTCAAAAAATATTGTATTTAAAATTTAATAATATTTTTTTAATTTTATATATATATAAAAGACATTTTACACAATATTACAATAGCTAATGGTAGCTTATAACACAATTGATTACTAGATTAAATAATTGTACCAAGATATTAAATTATAATTTTAAAGATAATTAAAATATTTTTTTCCCTATAAAATAATAATTATTTATAGTCTATTAAATCATTTAACAAATTATTTTTTTCATCATGGCACTTTTACCTATTAAGACCTATTAAGTACATTACACTCATAATTTTCCTATAAGTAAGTAAATTTAGTTTTAGTTTTTCTTTTTACACCCCCTCTTGCAAATTACTCATTTTAACAAGAGCTCTGAAAGAGCTTGAGTCCCTGCCTTTTACAAAGAAGAGAAAGTTGGTTTTTATTTTTTTTGGATATAGTGTAGTGTTAAAATATGACTTTCGATGACATTGGATGAGCAATTTTTAAAATATTGTTAAGTAGAACTATGGGCACTGAGTTGCTCAGTTTATTTCTCAACAAATGTAACAAGTAATTACTTATAAAGCCTAAACCTAAAGTATAATTGTTGGTTGTAGGAAGAAAAGAGTAATATAAAAAATGAAAATGTAAGAAAGTAAAAGAGATAAAGAAAATATTGATATTTGAGGATGAACTCTATGTAAAATTAAGGTATGATATTTCAAAATTTAACTATATGAAGAATTTATATTTGATCATTTTTACAATAATCAAAACTAAAAATATTTTTAAAGATGAATTCTATACCATCACTAACAAGATTGATCATTATAAATATAATTATAATTTTTTTTTTAAATACATTTAAAAAATGTAATACTTTATATTTGTACAATATAAAAAATAGAGTCAAATTGTACGTGAATTATGTATGTTCATCTTATTGGTGAAACATTGTAGGTGTTTTGAACATTAATATTTTTAGTTATATTTAATGTAAATTCTTTTCCACATTTTTCTACTAAAAACTATATAACCAACATATCTAATTAAATTTATGAGTATATTATTATTTCTAATATAATATATTAGATATTCATTTTAGTTGTACTACTACTCATATTATTACTTATCAATTTTATTATTATATTATTTTCTAATCCAAATGTTCAAACAAACAAAATTGACATTTTTAAAGGTGGAAATAAAACTTTACTCATATCACAAATCATAGATTTAAGGCATGTAATGAGAGACATTTGCTTAGTGTGATTTGCCATCTGTTTAGTGCCATTTTCGTCCATAAATGCAATGCATTTAATTCGTGTCTTTTGTCCCAATCCACTATTTTTTTCTGAAGATGAATGATCAAATTGAATAGGGTTTGTCACATAAAGCGGGTTTGTAGATTTGGAAAGAGGGCAGACTGATGAAAAGCATCTACTGGGGTACGTTTGGCAAAAAAAGATTCAGCTTCCCGTTGTAGAAGGTTGTAGAACATTCCAGATTTAATTTTTCTCCAATTTTGTTACCAGAAAATTAATTTTACCCCTGCTAAAATTATTTCTAACCTATCAAAAATTAGAATTTGATGATTGAAAATTAATTTTAAAATAAATTAATTTCTAAGCTTTAGAAACCTATTGATCTTTATGGCAAAAATTAATAGTGACCACCACTAGAACATTAGTTCCATGCCTATAGATAGGCAGGGACTAATAATATATTTCCTTTTTTTGTCCTAATAGGCAGGGACTCATGCTCGAACAGAGCTCTTGTTTATTATGAAACCATCATTGTGAATCTATTGGTTTTGTTTCTAAAAACGTTTGTAACCAAAGGAAGTTTGAAACCCTTGTATGCGAACTATCGTTCTTTGATTGAGAAAAATCAGTATATGAGTTGGAAATTAGAAACCGTCGTTTTATTCTTTTTTAGAGAATTGTAATTTAATCGAGTAAGGTTTGAACAATAAAGAAATCAAGAATGTTATATACAGATTTGATTAATTATTAATTTGCAAGAGGGGGTGTAAAAGATATGTACCTTTGAGTCTTCGATCAGTTATCTTTGGATTGCTTTCCAATTACTTGTTTAGGACTGAAGTGATTATTGTGATTTATTTTTGGTGATGTCATGGGTTGGTATATGCATACTTGATTTTGGATCAATCCTGTTAGGATGATTGTATTGATGAAATTTGTGATTTAGATTAGTGATATTTCAATGTTTTTCAATTGCTTGTTTAAGAATTGATGTGTATTTTATGACCTTATGAGATCTTCTACTTTTACTAAGCTTAGGGTAGGTTATTTGTATGTAATATTGGGAAGTGGCTTGCAATGGAGGTTGGAACCCTAAAGAGGCTACCTGGGTAACCCATTGTAGGTTATTTTAATAAGTGATAACATTTCATTAAATGGGTTAAAAAAAATTAATAAGATACGGTGCCACATAAAGTCACTAGGGGGCCAGAGTCTTGAGAGACTATCAGGGTAACCTTAGAGTTGACTTGTTAATATGCCTTATCTATACGAAAGGATATTGATGTTGCATAGAGACACTAGGGGGTCAGAGTCTAGAGAAGTTGCTAGGGTAACCTTAGAGTTGGCTCATGCAATGACACTTGCCCACTCACATAGTAGATTTCCTATGTGTCTTCGTTGCCTCTGGGATTAGTTAATACTTGTGTCTTGGTACCCTTTGAGATAGTTTTGTTTTAGGTGTTTCCTTGACCGAGATGTTGGTTTTGACTTGTGTTTTGATATCTATATGGGACTTGAGTTTATCTCCTTAGCACGGTGGGAGTGGGCCATTTAGGCTCCACGAGGTCTAGTGGTAGTGCATTTTTCTTTTACCATTGAGATCCAACAATTTGTTGTTGTTGGAGTTCCCTATTCTATATTACCTTTCATTATGCTCTTGTGTACTATGATGGATGGTTATACTCTATTGTACTATAATTGATTTATCATAGATCTTATGAGATGATGTATTTTATAAATGTTATATATTCTTTGAGCTTTTCAAACCCTGTGACCTGTACAATGGATGATTATGCATTATGGTTATGCCAAGTGGTAGCTTATGTAATTGTGTGTTTATTTAAATGGATTTGTACTTGTGCTTATTCCATGACGTGGATTTTGATTATGTATTGGACTTATTATTTAATTAAACTTAAATGTGATTCACCATCATGGGACCCTTAAAAGATGTATTCTGTTTATGTTGGTTTTATGTATGTGAGTTATTGCTTTCACTATTCTAGCTCTTATTGTTATTGCTTTTGCTATATTATCTGTTGTTGTTTATTATCTTTAAAAAAATGTTTGAAACTTAGTGAAACTTCAAGTAAATTTCTTTTGGGTTCCTTGGTAGGGCATTACAAGGGTTCAAAGTGTTGTCTAATGTTCACATGAAGATGCTTCAATAAGATATATTAATATCATCACAGAATTGTTAAAGATGTTCAAAATTAACTAATATTTACACACAAATGTTTCAGTAGTCATTCGCATATGGACGATAAGTGGTAATCATCATCTATGATGCAATTTATTTTTAGATAATAGAAAACAAGAGATTTTTCTACAAACTACAATTTGGATAGGGTGACTTGACTAAGTCCATCTTGAATAGGGGGACTTGTGAAACTCTAATATAATGAGTTTCAATACAATGAGGTTTTTGAAATTTGTCACATTTTATAAGAAACTACTTTTTATGTAGGACTTATATTGCAAAAATATGAAAAAGGATGAAAAGGATGGTAAGCACAATGGAACAATGGAAAAGGAACATGATATGGATCCCCAAATATGTATAATGCATAAGGAAGGACAACTATAGCTTAATGAAGAATGGAGTCCCCCTCTCAACATTTATGGAGTTTATAGGTTGGAAAAAAATAGCAGAGAAAGGTGGTCTCATTCACTTTAAGGGCTACAAAATGTTCACAAAATGGTTTTGTAAAGAGGTTTTAGAAAAAAATTAGAAAAAGGTCATTGAAAAAGAAAGAGAGATTTTGACCAAGTGATGGACAACCTTCAAATCTTAAAGGATGAGTATATTTTCTTTATATGTGAAGAGTTGTAGAGAGAGGGAAAGTATAAGGTGCTAGCTTATGAATATGTGGAGAATGATTTTTGATAACTTCCTCTTCTCTAAAAATGATTTGATGGTTTTAAATTAGAAGAAACAAATTCAAATTATTGTGGGGTTATCAAAGGTTTCTTTATCTACATGAGGAGTCTTTGTACTAGATTCTAAACAATTATGTGAAGCCCCATCACATTCTTCTTTATAACAAGTTTTGAGCCAAAGTGTTGTGCTTAAAAGTGACAACGCTAGTAGTCAATGTGTGCAATAGAGATCCCACTCTAACTTTCTCAACAATTTGAAGAGTTTCAAGATATTTGGCACTTGAGTGGATAATGACTCCTCCTTTTACAATAAAGGTATATTGCAGTGCCTCTCCCATTTGATTTATGTAAGTCATCCTAATGGATGCAACCTTGTTGATATTTCTTTGTGAAATGATCATGATTGGGACCATGACTAGTCTACACCCATGAGGTGATTTGATTTATGTTATTGTATCAATTGCTTTAATTATGCTTATGGTTGATTTATCAGTTTGTGATGTGTTAGATGGTTTCACTGAGGTTTGTGCCAATGGTTGCCAAGATTGATGTGGTGTCATGATGTTATTCTGTGATTACCCTAAGATGTGTGCAGAGATTGCCCTGTGTATTATTATCCTGCTACACTAGACTAGGTTCCTGTAGCAGTGATTAGTCATGTATTTGACCATGTTCACTTATGTGTTTTAAGCGCCTTTTTAATGTTGTTTAACAACTATTTTTAAATGCTTAAATAATTAGAAATGAATTGTCCATGTTGGATTCATTGGTTATGTGTTGTGGATATTTACCTTGTTCATTTTGGTAATATTATGCAAAATGGGCTATTCAAAAAGATGATTTTAATCTAATTAAATAAATGGTTATTGTTAGTGTAAATAATTATTATTTACACTTTACTTAAGTTTACTTAGGATAAATGCATTTTTTTATTATATATTAGGTTAGACACCTAGGAGTATGCATACTCACATGAGTTGTCATGTTGGCAACACAGGAGTAAGAAACTCTAATTTAGCACATGGTTTCTACCACGTTGGAGTTTACATAATTAATTGAGTTGTCATATAGACAACATAGTTATTCGCACTCTAATTAAGCACATGGTGTCTACATCATAATTTAATGTGACGCACCTATGTAGGCTTATCCTTTCATCATCGCACTAACTTTTGTGTTTAATGGACGATAATCCACTCTTGGTGGACATGTGCTTAGTTGTGAGGCTTATCATATTGCTAAGTCCTAGTCATTCTAGAGGCCTTTATATATAGGCACTTCTAGTGTATGTACTTCAACATCAATCAACATCAATTGAATATCATATTGTTATTATGATCATACTTTGTTGGTCTATTTTGTGCTAGTTGTTGAACTTATTGGTCTCGGGTGATTTTTCCCTAAGGAAAATTCTTACATGGTATCAGAGCCATAGGAGCATCATTTCATAGCCATTGGAGACCATTCTTGCTTCACCTCTCTGAAGACACCTAAATTTAGATATGGAATATCCGCAGCTATTGGAGCATCTAGAGCTAAAGCGGACCTCACCATTACATCTAGAGCATCGATTCAGTGAAATTTGACTATAAATTTTCCTATGTTGGACCATAGTCAAAATTGAGGAATTTTTTTTTTGCAAACTAGCACCTGAAGGCTCGATTTGTGAATTTGGTATGATCATTTCATATCTTTGAATTTAATTTTCAGATCTGCATATTTTATTATTTTAGTCTCCATAATTTCTTTGCATTATTTTTTGGATCTGCTTATTTTATTAAAAAAAAATTGGCCATTAGGTGGGTAGAGGAGAGATTTTTTGTAGGACAAGATTGAAGTTTGTTGGTGCAAATCAGATATTAACATCATATTCAGAAGGTCAAAAAAACCCCAAATTGACTTTTGTCTCATCAAAAGGGACATCTGAGGTGAAATCTAGAGTCAATTGATTTTTGGAGGCACGACAGAAGCGATTCAGGAAAAATAATTACAGAGGTGATTTTCAAACAACAATATCTCCCTCATACGAAATCCTTTTTTCAAGCAATTTTGTTTGTTTTGGGATAGAATTTCTTGATCTACACATTGGTGTAGGATGTTTGAGATCTTTGTTCCTGAATTTTTTTGCAAATTGCAAATCCCAATTTTTGCAACCTCAAAGGCTTAGTACATGCTCATCTGGACACATAAACAAGTTCCCTTTTTTGAAAGTGCATATTTTTTCATCTACTTTCCAAATTTGTAATCAGATTATAGGCTTGTGTGGACATAAAAATTACTTTTAGAATGAGGTCCTTTTTTGCATTGTAATGTTTTGATTAAACTTCAAAATTATTGTATTTCTAAGCTACACTGTAAAGTTCTAGATTTGAACTATAAAAGAAGGTTGTAAACAGAAAATTAGAAGTCCACTAAGTCCATTTTGGCAAGTGGCCTATTGTAAACGCGCTACCTATAAAGCACCGAATCATACACTATGGGGGGTTGATTGATTATTTTTGCATTTTGGGGGGTGTATACATTTCTTGATCTCGTGGAGTTTTGTTTCACATGTCAGTTTGGTACAAGACCGAGGTTAACAAAGAGGAACTATCAGAAATGGAGTGCCTTGATAATTGATCATCTAAGAAGAGAGCATAAAGAAGTATTTCCTTATTTATGTTCCAAAGAACTACCCTCTTCCATTGATCTGCCACCCATTAAAATAATTATGGATGTCATTTATTTCTATGTCAATAAATATTGCTTTGATGTCATTGACAAGTTCAATAATCCTTATGACATTTGGATGGCTCTTTGGAAAGCATATGGAGACCCAACATTTCCTCCATTTCTAGAGGACATTCTATCTTCAGTTGCTCCAATTATAGTACCTTCAACTCCAAATGAGATCACACATCCTGGTACTCCTATTGATTCTATTGATCCATTTCCATCCATAGATGCTCCTGATTTAGTGCAGTAGAATATGCCATGTCTCCCTACTTTAGCTTCATGGGATGATTTCCTTCTAGACATTATAGGGTTGTTTGTGGAGTCTCAAATTGAAGATGTGGGAGACATCATCTATGACATCAATCTTCTCTTTGGTGAGGATACTTCTTCACTCGTTGTGAGGGTACACTTTGACCCTCAACCACTTGATCGTTTTGACATGATTGTGGACATTTCTTTACAACATATGGAGAAGGACTCTTTCACTTATGAGGAGTCATATTAGTCTTTGGAGATTGTCTTCTAGTTTCCTTAGACATCATATCTTCTAAGGATTCTTCCTACTAGTTGGGGAGCATTCTCTACTACACCTATGGCACCACTTCTTCCTACAAGGAGGAATTTCATTCAACTTTCATGGTGTAGCTTCTTCAGTCATCAAGGAGCTTCTTTCATGGGTGTGCATTCATTATTGAGGGGAGGCAACGTTTCTTGTCTTCCCATATCTTCCTATCAGGATGCTTCATCATCTTTGGAGGTTGATTCACTTTCATAGATGGACATGTTACCTTGTTTGCCACCTTATTTTGGGCATCCACCATATTGGTTCATGGCATCTACATTCATCAAGGACTTGTCAACATATGAGTAGACTTCAGAGGCAGCATCCACAACATATTACATATGGATTCCTCTTCCATCTTCCTATCCATAGTGGGAAGCATATTTGCACCTATACTTGGTGTATCTTCTTCCTAAAGGGAGAAATGTTGTTTGTAGGCATTGGATTCTTTTTTGTCTTCAAGCACTCATTATCGGGAGATCCTTCGCTAAGGGGGGGATTTTATGGAGGGATTCTCTATTGTATATGCATGATGTATGTCATAATGGGAGGGTCTTGATTACTCTGTCCATTCATGCATCTTTCTTTATTGGATATATCTCTTTTTTTGGGAGAGGGTTTCTCCCATGAGGTTTTCCTCTTTCTCCATTTGCAGAGAGATTTCATTGCATTTTTACATGGGTACTTGACATGGTCTAGTATCTGAGACCCATTATGCATTTCATCATAGCTTTTATGAGCTTAAGTGCATTCCCCTAAGTTGCACTTAAGGGGGGGTGTTAGTGTAAATAATTATTATTTACACTTTACTTAAGTTTACTTAGAATAAATGCATTATTTTATTATTTATCAAGTTAGAAACCTAGGAGTATGCATACTCATATGAGTTGTCATGTTGAAAACACAAGAGTAAGCAATGTTGTCTACAACACTAGAGTTTGCATAATTAATGAAGTTGTCATGTAGACAACATAGTTGTTCACACTGTAATTAAACACATGGTGTCTACAACATAATTTATGTGACACACCTATGTAGGCTTATCCTGCCATCATCACACTAACTTCTGTGCTTAATGGAGGATAATCCACTCTTGGTGGACATATGCTTAGTTGTGAGGCTCATCATATTTCTAACTTCTAGTCATTCTAGAGGCCTTTATATATAGGCACTTCTAGTGTATGTACAACAACATCAATCAACATCAATTGAATATCATATTGTTATTCTGATCATACTCTATTGGTCTATTTTGTGCTAATTGTTGAACTTCTTGATCTTGGGTGATTTTTCCCTGATGCAAATTCTTGCATGATATCAGAGCTATACCAAATTCTTATAGTTATTTAATGTGATTTAATGCATCTATCATTTCAGCTATATTATTACATGCAATTACACTTGATTGTGTTGTTTAGTGTGCAAGATTTATATCCCTAGTAGTGGTACATGGAGTTAGTGATTTAGTTGTTCATATTTAGCCAATGTCATCCTTGTACGGTCGACGTATCCTATTTTATTGTTTAAATTAAACCCTTCGATGATTTAATAAATCTGGACTCATTTGCATTGTGTGATTAGTCTTGTGAGCATTTTTGTTCATTTAGATGTTTGCAATTGTCTCGAAAGTTGTTAAGGAATTCTGTGATTTTGGTTTAAAGGCATTTTAGGCTTTGTCTTATTTAATTTAATGCCCGGTAGCTTTGTCGTAGTTGAACTCCAATTACTTGGAATAGCCTATTTTCATTTTAGTGGATTTAGAGTTTAACTAGGTGAACTAGTTATTTACCCTAATTATTTATTTACTCAAAAATTGAATAAGTATCCAAAAAAAGATTTTATTCCTCACTTCTTACTTTTTGAAATAGAAATTTGAGAGAAAATTCTAAATCTTCTTCATGAGGAAATATTATTATGTTTGTTGTGGGAGCTACAGGAGTGGTATTGTCATGATATTAGTCTCGTTGGATCCAGCTCAGGGAGACCTTGGATTTCCATGACTTTCAGCAGTTTTCGCAAAGTTTTTATTTTATTGCTCATGTTTTCATATTTTCCCTTTTGGCTGTGAGGTGGGGCTCTCCCATTTTATTGCTTCAGCTTCATTTATGCTTTCATCTTTCACAGCAGTCTGTTAGGAGGTTGAGAACTAGTGTTCCCCTCTATTTTTGTATGCTAGCTCTGCTTGGTTGGGCGAGTATGAGCATTTTCCTATTTTTTGGGATGGGGGTTTGGGGTTTTGCATCGTTATGTTGGTTTTTTTTGCATATGGACTCTAAACCTAAATTTTATTTGATATTTGTGGCTTTTGTTCCCTAAGACCAAATGGATTTTAATTTCAAAGTTTTTGATTTTTTAGGTTTTGCCTTGATTTGTGTGTCACCTAGTTTTCTTAGGTTTTATTGGCATGGCGTTGGTCATAGATTTAGATTATTAGTAGGATGTCAATCGGACCATTGTTGCATCTTTATGTTTGCATTGGGATGCATGTTGTATCCATACTCCCAACTTTGTGTTCAGTTGAGTGATTTTATATCTAGTGTTATTGTTTCTGGTCAAACCCTTGTTGTTATTTCATGGATGCTAGGATTCTTGTAGAAGCCATACTCCCAGATTGAGGCCACTTGAGTGAGTTCATGATGTATGGTTTGGTTGCATCATTGGGTTTCCTATAGAATCCATACTCTAGGATTAAGGCTGGCTAAGTGAGTTCATGATGTATGGTTTTATTATTATTGGGATTTTTGTAGAATTTGAGCTCCCAGATATAGGCTGGTTGAGTGTTATTTTGTTTATTTCTCATCCAACCCTTGTTTTATGATCTTTGTAATGTTGGTACATCCACACACGAGCACATACACTACATTTGTCAGGTGCTTGCAAGGTTTGATTTGTCAATTGTTATCAGTGGAGTTATGTTCATTAGGGTTGGGTTGGGAATATGCATTACCTATGGGCACTCATCATGTGATGAGCATGGGTAGGGTAGGGTAGCACCATAGAGGGGCTTCTCTCACAACCTTGGTGAGTATTTCCTAGAGGGTTGGTGTGAAGAAGATTCTGATAAGTGATAACTAAATAAATTACTAGTTAATAAATATGACATAATAAAAAAGTAAAGTGAGCACCTAATTCAGTTTGAGGACACTTGATATGTGAGCACCCGGTTAAGTCCAAGGACATAGTGTGTGTGCCTCCCTAAGGAGTTGATGTTGCACGATACTAGCTTGGGCTACTTGATGTCATGCTACTCACCCTCTAGTGAGTCCCTGCATATTTGACCCATAGAGTGTCTAACCAAAACCTATTATACTTGCATTGTCTCATGATCTTGGTTTTAGTCATCTTTACTATTTGGTGTGAGTGTTAGCCATGGATGTTTGTTTTATGTGTATTTGTGGTTGGATCATTATCTCCATCAGCACTGTGGGAGTGGGCCTACGGGTTCCATGTTGTTGAGAGGCGTAACTACCTATACCACTACTAGGAACTGATGCACAAAGACCATCTATTTCTAGTTGAGACTGATGCTTGATGTTCACTTGGTATTTTGGGTTTATGGAGTATGTTTCCTTGTAATTTATGCTTTAATTTGAATGCTTGGATATCATGCTTAGATGATGTTAGTTTCATTTGATGTATTCCTTTATTATGATGTTTAGAATATGGTTAGATGATGTGATTCACTACTAGTTGGAGTATCTATGATTTGATGGATTAGCATGTTAGATCTTCTTGTTCTTATGATGTTAGTTACATTGTAGTAGTAACACCCTCATATGATAGCTATGACTATCTCATTGGGAGTTTGGGATGTTACGTGCAAGAGATGGCTAGGGCCTTTGAGGTCTCTAATGCTATTACAGTTGGGAGAAACCACACACAAATTTTAGTTGTGTTGGTTCTTTGATGTTATGTTTTTCCTTCATATGAATTTTGGTTATGAACCATGTATGTACATTGTGATGTTGCTTTATGCATGTTCTTTCATTGTTGTTATGGATTAGATGGATAGACTTTTTCTACTCCCTGTTACATGGTGTTTTGTATTTCATGCTTTCGAGTGACTTATCCTTGACTACAACGGTTTTGGCACTCCTTGGTGTGGAGTTTCTCACCTTTTTTTCCTTCTAGACTTAGCATTTTTCCTTTTGGTTTTGAACCTGGGTGATATTTGTTCAGCATTGGGTGATACAAAAAATATATCACACCATAGTAGTAACAAATATCATATGATACAGGTAAAGTATTGCCTGGCCCTACTGAGAATTATCACCTAGCCATAATGAGAAGTATCGCCTAGCTATAGTGAAAAGTATCACATGGGCAAAAAGTATCGCCTAGGAAAAAAGTATCACATGGCTATAGTAAGAAATATCACTTGGCAATTGTAAAGTGTTGCTTGATTTCTTGCAAAAACTTGCTTGGGCAAACAGTATCTCTAGACTTTTTAGTTGAGAGTTGAAGGGTGTTTTGGGTACCCTTTAGGGTTGCACTAATATATATATAAACATATGCAACAATTCATTTGAGATAGGTTCCAGACCTCTTCGAATTAAGATAAAGATTCTAAGAAATTTCAGGGCTTCAGAAATTGAGACTTAGCCAAATTTCAGGGCTTCAAGATTTTAGACTTAGCCAAATTTTAGGGCTTCAGGATTATCTTTCAGCATGGTGTCTAGTAGATGAGTGGATGTAACTTTGATCCCTCATCTCCTACATGACCATTGTTTGTCTCTGCTTGTGATTCTTGATTATGATATGATTAGTGGATATGGACTTGCATGCCTAACAATGCTAGGAGCTTTTAATTTGGGATTGAATGAGAACATCCCCTTGTTATATTCTCGTGATTTGTGTGGTCTTGGTTTGTGAGTTTCAGTTTTGAGATCTTTGGAAATATTTGTAAAAATTCTACTGGTGTAGGTGAACATGTGAGTTTAGCCATATTCCCTATTCTCATCGCCTTGTTCTAATGTTTCATTATTGCACTTGGTTACTTTAACCTATTATTTTGTAACTTATGTTAAGAAAAAATAAATCATTAAGTGCATGTGTTATCCTTGTGTTCCAAGGATCTCCGAGCAGGGCATTACATCTGGTATGAGAACCCATGTTCAAACATTGGGATCTCTGTATATATGTTGCTCACATGGTTGATGATGTGTTTGTGTGACTGTGAGTTATTCTTTGAGTACTCATAATCTTTGTTGCTTGGGTATCTACTTGTGATGGACTTTCTTATCCAATAGATGTGACTAGAGTAGTGTGAGGAGAAGGAAGTGATTCTTTCCTTGTTGTGTAGACGAAATCGATGTGCCTTAGCATTGGTTGGTTGTTTGTGTTATCCTTTGGATGGAGCCACTGATTGGTGTCCATGTGTTGGCTTTGAGTGCATCTTTTATTTCTCCCTATGGAGTAAGGTGCATTGTTCTCCCTATTTTCTCCTATTTGTAAGTAAATAAATAAATCTTATTTGTGATTCTATGTTATGTCAATATAGTAATGAAATTTTTTCTTTCATTGAGAAATGAGTGTGTATTGTGAATCATTACAAAGAAGTAGGTGTTGTATTAAGATCCTTTGGGTTAATGATTTAATTCCCCAAAATGATTGCTTCTAAAGCTTATGTAAATTGTATTAAAATTGATGGATATCTAAATGTTGCATTGCATAGAAAATAATTAAGGAAATTATTATAATATACATATGCATGAGGTTATTGATGGTATACTACTTGATGTGTGTGAGTGTGTTCTCTAATGCTACTAGGATGATGTATTCCTTAGCATTGTGTGGTGATTTATCCCTCTTGTGTGACTATTCTCAATCATCACATGTAATATGATTTGATTTATGCCTTATTTTATTTGGCTGGAGGTATTTTCCTCATGTTGTTGGGCTGGCATTAGTTTTCAGTATTTTCCTTTCTTGGAATCGTCATCAAATCTCTCTATCACTCTCTTTGTAGTTGTTGTCACAATTGACTTATTGTTGAAATGAGCTCTTTTGTGATTTACTATTGGAGTTGATAGTTCCCCCATTTGTGCCTGTTTTTTTTGTTTCATGGTGACTATTCTGCATGTGTTTTATTGATGTCCAGTCTTGTGATGTGACTCTATCACATTCATCTCGAACCTCTAGTAGTATGTATAAGGGATAATATCATAGAGAGCATACTATTTTGTTTGTGATAGATGTAAAGTTGTTAATGTAATTGAATGGTTTAAATGATGATTAAACATAATTTTATTTTGGAAAGAAATTTCAAAAGATGCATACTTATTTTATGGTGACTCTTGAACCCTTGCTTCGAAAACCTTTCAATTTCATTGTGCATTAATGCTTTTGTTATTGTTAACTAATGAAATTATGAAAGAGAAGTAATATTGGTTTCAATTTGTGAATTATATTTCATTTCATGCCTTATGTCATTTTGGACATGCCTTCTCTTTGGTCGTGTTGGATGTTGCATTTGTTGCTTGTCTCAGTAAGCGAGACTATTTCATTGTGCCTTTTTGTTTTATCTTGAGTGGTGACTCAAACTCTTAGGTCTTAGCACCCTCTAAACTCCATCATGTTGTAGGCCTCATCAAGATCTTTTTGACACATTTTGGAAAGGAGTCAATCAAAGTTTGGACATGAAAGTTATGGCCTTTGGAGGGAAGAAAAATTTTGTGCTTCTTTGGTGTCATCCTCTATGGCAAGAATTATTCCTACTATATCTGGGTGTGGCTTAGTTCACCTTTGAGATTGACCTTAGTTGTGAGCTTCAATGCTAGTGTATTCCCTTGTGCTTACCTTAGGAGCAGGTAAGTTGGCATGGTTATGTCACGAGCTCAATTAGTTTTGGGTGAGTATTTTGATGGTTGGTGGAAGTGTGAGTTTCTCTAATGCGCATAGAGGATGAGAGAGACCCCCCACACCCCAAGTCCTTATACTCAGTAGTTTCTTTCTCCCTAATCTTATATCTTCAAGAGAATTTATCTCATACAAGCTACTGATTTACAATTGACTTGAGGTTGGAGATTTGGTTTAGTAGTAGGTTGGGTGTAGTATTTCCAACATGTTGCTAGAAGAGCATGGTATTGTTGGAAAGGTGATAATAAAAAAGTAAAGTGAGAAACCAATTCAATTTGAGGACACTTGATATGTGAGCACCTGGTTAAGTCTGAGGACATAGTGTGTGCACCTCCTTGTGGAGTTGATGTTGCACAATACTAGGTTGGGATACTTGATGCCATGTTACTTACCCTCAAGGGAGTCCCTACATAGTTGACCCATAGATTGTCTGACCAAGACCTGTTGTACTTGCATTGTCTCATGATCTTAGTTTTAGTCATCTTTATTGTCTAGTGTGAGTGTTAGCCATGGACGTTTGTTTTATGTGTGTTTGTGGTTGGATCATTATCTCCATCAGCATGGTAGGAGTGGCCCTACACATTCCACATGGTTGGGAGCCATTGCTACCTATACTACTACTAGGAACCAGTGCACAGGGATGATCTATTTCTAGTTGAGGCTGATGCTTGATGTTCACTTGGTATTTCGGGTTTCTAGAGTATGTTTCCTTGTGATTTATGCTTTAATTGGAATGCTTGGATATCATGTTTAGATTATGTTAATTTCATTTGATGCATTCATTTATTATGATGTTTAGCATATGGATAGATGATGTGATTCACTACTAGTTGGAGTGTTTATGCTTTGATGGATTAGTATGGTAGATCTTATTGTTCTTATGAAGTTAGTTACATTGTAGTAGTAACAACCTCATAAGATAGCTCTGACTATCTTGTTGATAGTTTGGGATGTTACACATGGGGGATGGCTAGGGCCTTTGAGGTCTCATGATGCTATTATGGTTGGGAAGAACCACGCATGAGTTTTAGTTGTGTCGATGCTTTGATGTTATGATTTTCCTTCATATGATGTTTGGTTATGAACCATGTATCTACATTACAATATTTCTTTATGCATGTTCCTTCATATGTTGTTATGGATTAGATGGATGGACATTTTCTACTCCTTGTTGTGTGGTGTTTTATATTTCATGCTTCTAAGTGACTTATCCTTGACTACAGTGGTTTCGGCACTCCTCGGTGTAGAGTTTCGCACCTTGTTTTCCTTCTAGACTTAGCATTTTTCCTTTTGGTTTTGAACCTAGGCAAAAAAAATTAGCATTGGGTGATACAAAAAAAGTATTGCACTCTAGTAGTGAAAAATATTATACGATACTAGTAAAGTATTGCTTGGCCATATTGAGAATTATCGCTTGAGAATACTAAGAAGTACTGCGTGGCTATAGTAAGAAATATTGCCTTTCTGTTGAAAAGTGTCACATGATTTCTTGAAAAAACCTACTTAGGCAAATAGCAGGTATCTTTAGACTTTTCGGTTAAGAGTTGAAGGATATTTTGGGTACCCTTTAGAGTTTCACTCCTTCCTAGTTTAGCAAATTTTCTATTGGGTTTAAAATATATCATTTAAGTAATTCCTTATACTTAAGATATATTTTAATATATGCGATGATTCATTTGAGATAGGTTCCAGACCTCTCCAAGTTAAGATAAAGATTCTAGGAAATTTTAGGGCTTCAAAAATTCAAACTTAGCCAAATTTCATTGCTTCAAGATTTCAGACTTAGCCAAATTTCAAGAGTCAACATTATCTTTTAGCATGGTGTCTAGCTGATGAGTGGATGTAACTTTGAGCTCTCATCTCCTACATGACCGTTGTTGGTTTTTGCTTGTGATTCTTGATTATGATATGATTAATGGATATGGAATTGCATGCCTAACCATGCTAGGAGCTTTTACTTTGGGATTGAATGAGAACATCCCCTTGGTATATTCTCATGATTCATGTGGTCTTGGTTTGTGAGTTGCGGTCTTGAACTTGGAGATCTTTGGAAATGTTTGTAAGACTTCCATTGGTGTAGGTGAATATGCAAGTTTAGCCCTGTTCCCTGTTCTCATCACCTTGTTCTAATGTTTCATTATTGCACTTGGTTACTTTATCATATCGTTAAGTAACTTATCTTAAGAAAAAAAATTATTCGGTGCATGTTTTATCCTTGTGTTTCAAGGATCTTTGGGCAGGGCATTACATATATGTTTACAATTCTAGAATTCATCTATTAGAATAATCAAACAAACATGATGATAGAAAATTCAATAAATTTGATCCATGGCTTGTAATTATGTGATGGGTATATAATAATATGAAACAAAGAAAGTTCTTGTACGTCATAGATGTGAGGTTGATAGATGTAAATTGATCTAAGAGTGACGAGGAGAGGGATATAGTTTCATGCCCCTTTTCCATTAATAATGAGCTTTGGATTGTTCATCAACCCATTTTGTATTTTTGAGTCAATAGGAAAGATCATAGGGAAGTAACTTATTTAACATTTAATTTTATCTATTATTATTATTATCTTGTAAGATAATTCAATATTTCTAGTTGTTGGGAGCGTTGAAATTTTATAAAAGCATCTAGCACATATTTATGGAGCATCTTTGATAATAGTCAGCTCATTATGTTTGACTAACAACTAGAGCATGATTCAAGTTAGTGATTTTTTTCCCCTTTGCGAGACTTTAGAAAAAGGACTTGTAGATTATATGTTTTGTAACTTATTTTATCATGTCAATTTGCCTTTCTAAGCATATTGTGTGCAAGCTTTTCTTGTCAATAAAAAAAATTAGCTCTAGAGGAAATTGTTATACTTAGATTACATTGGAGCTTCAAATAATTGTTGGTCTTTTTTAATTGTTAATTAGTTGTGTTTGTTTGTGTACATAGAGTTGGTGAAGTATTTTGAGCATAATCATGGAGTTTTCTATCATAAATTGGTTTTTTCTTGTGGGTATTTATTTATGCCCTCTTATTCAAAATTATTTATAGATTTATTTTCATACTTTTTTGTTGTTGACAAAATTGAATTTTTGGTTATGCATTAATGATAATGTGTCATTGGTGAGGTATGATTTTATTTAAATTTCAGTTTTTTCCTCTTGTTGTAGCAACTCTAATGACTAATATATCAATAAATTTTGATGCAACAAATCTAAAGTTTTATAATAATTGTTTTCCACAATTGGAGGGTTAACTAGTGTAAAACTAGGTGATGACTAGCTAGGTTTTTGGGAGCTACTTTATGCATAGTTATGAGAATTATTTTTTATGCTCAAATTTGTTTAAAATCATAAATAAATAAAAATGTTTGAGAGCATTGAAATGGTACTAGATTATTATCTTTCTAGCTTATAGGCTAAAAAAAATTGGTAATTCTTAGCAACAAAGAACTTAAGTACTAGAGAATACAACAACTTATGAAATCAATAAAAAAAATCACAATAACATAGATTAAATATTAGGAGAAGAAAAGAGATTTAGTGTTGAAGAAAGAGAGAAGTTCCTCCAAGAAAATGTGATCATAATGAATTAAAGGTGAGATAGGTTTACCTAATTGATGATGAAAGTTAAGAAAATCTTGAATGAATTGAAAAATATGCAACTAATAAATTCCTTAGAAAGTGAAATTCTATTTAGAAATAGTAAATCTATAGGGTGTTAAATTCAAAAATCATAAAATGCATGTTTCTGAAAAAAGAAAGTGGTGAAGAGAAAGATTATGAAGATCCTTGTGATAAAGTTCTTGAAAGATTATTTTAATACTATAACAAAAAATCTAATAATTTCAAAGGTAATGAAACATCCATGACCTATTTTAAAATCTAAAATTAGATGACTTCAAGAAGAAGACAACATAAAATCCACCAAAACTATGATGAAAATGCACTAAAAGAAGAATTACTAAATTGGGTGTGTTTAGTGGTGAAATGGAATGTTCAATAAGATAAGTCCTCCACTTCACACTAACATTCAATACAAGAGAAAGAGGGGCTTCCAAACATAACTCCAAATATAAATCAAGTTGGATTATCAAAACTCAAAGGGATAAAGGGATACCAACATGAAACCCAAATTAGATCAAGGACGTATGCAAGCAAGTCTTCTTTCATGCAATGTAAATTTGATCTAAAGATGTGTAATTGCAAAAGTAAAATTGAACTAATTGATGCAATGAGAAGAGTAAGATAGATCTAGGTGCTAAATATATGCAATCAGACCAATTAAGATATGGAAATAGGTCTAGACTAAAAAGTGAAATGAATGATAAAGTATACACCTCAAAATGTAAAAGGGAGTATATCTTTTCTCTCTGAAATTTGCATATTTGAACCTATGGTTGAACTTCTAATTGTGAATTCATGATCACAACAAAAAATTGAGAAAATATTGGTTTTCCCAAACCCCTGGGAAGACATTGACCTAGTGGTAAAGTGTTTGGACATATTTTGGGAAGATGGGCATGTTTCCAAGGATATCTTTAGAAATTTTTTAGAGAGATGTTTCTAGGTCTATGGTTGTAATTTGGATGTCTCGCACCTGCACATAGTAAAACTTGGTTTTTATTTTGGTTTGATGAGGGTTTGCCTTAGTTAAGCCTATGATTGAGGAATCGACCTTGAAATTTACATGTAAATATATTGATAAAGTGTATGGTATGAACATGAAATATGGATGATGAAGCCCTCAAATAAACTCCTCAAAGCTCCTTCAAAGCAGCTTGAATGCAAGAGATCTCCTCTCTAATGGCTTGCAAAAGGATCTCCTTGAATGTACTTGAAGATGACTTGAATGCTTGAGTGCTTGAATGCTTGGATGGATCACTTGTGCATATGAATTATGGATGCAAATTGAGTCAAATGGATGGGCTGATAAAGGGATAAAAAAAAATTCTTTCCTACTAGCCAATTGGACTCAAAATTAACACCCCAAATCAACCCAAATACAGGGCTTGAAAAGGGGACCCAAAAATACCTTAGTAGGGATGCATTACACCATCAAGGATGCCCTACATCATCATGGATGTAGTGCATCCTTAATTCCAAGGTCCAAAACCCTCAAGACTCCCATGGGTTCTCAGAACAAGGCTTGGTTTTTGGAATCAAGTGCAGATCCATTAAAAAAAATTAATGTAGAAAAAGAGATTCTAAGTTATTAAAGGTAAGAAAGAAAGGACCCAAGTGGATAGGTCCTACCTCAATATTTGGATTATGAAATAAGAATTCCAAGGAGGGTCATTAAATCCTACCTCAATTCTATCTAGGAGGAATGAGAAGAGGTAAGAAAAAAGGGGAGAATGCAAATTAAATACAAGTCTAGCATTAAATCTCACTAAATAGGTGCTAAACCACCATTAAATTAAATTGGCTCCAATTAAGATGGTACACTAAGCTAACTAAATCTAATGAAAAACCAAGAGACGTGTAATAAAGAGATTTTATACCTTCAAAATAAGATATAAAAGAAAGGAGAGTTCATTTAAAAAATAAGGGAGGAAGAGAAGGAAAAGATAGGATGTAATGATAAATATATAGAAGATGAAAGGAATGTGAAGAGAATTAGGAAGTGAATTTTTAAAAGACAACAATGATGAAAGTAAGTGACTCTTTGAAAGGGACGTAATTATGAAGGGTAAAGACTTTTTGAATGGATTATGACTATAAAGGAGAATATAAATACAATGGGGATTTCTTCAAAAGGAGGAAATAAAGAATATTATATGATTCTAATATATTTTATATCTATATGATATACATATTCATATATGTAAATATTGATCATAAATCGATAAGTATGAGTATTATATAGTATCAATATCATTTATAATAATGAAATTGCAATATAAATTATAATAGAAAAATCATAAATATTCATCTATATTTCAATCCTACTACTATTGGCTAAGAATGGAAGACATTAAGTGTTACCAAGGAGGGGCTTGGATAAATTCAAGCTAAGGGGTTTTCCCAATAAAGGGTAGGGGTCAACAATCCATAAATCTTCATAAAATGAACTTGAATTTGTAAACTTTGAGGGAGTCCTTAGCTGATATTTAGGAAACTTGGATAACACTTATGCTCTTCAATCCAAAAATCTATCAGTAATAACATTGGATATGTTGGGAAGGATAATCACTTCCTACTTATAAACATAGATTATTGAGAAACTTATAACATTAAATGACTTAATTGTGTAATGTTCATGTCCAACCATAATTTTCCACAAGAATAGCCAATTATTATAGAATACTTTCATATTCAGCAAGGTTAGGGTTTGGATGATCTTTCCAATTTGGTTGTGGTAGCATAGGAGATATTTGAGACTACTATTGTACTTTGAACAGAGGATTGGATATATATGCTTTAAGAGAACCTGCAGGTAGAAAAGGATGATCTCAATGCTCTTAATGTTTTAATGAACTCCAAATCTAGGAATTAGTTGTCCTATATTATATTTCATAGATAAGAAGAATATTATTTCTTCCTTGTTGAGATAATCTCTCTTTTATGATTTCAATGTAATAATTGCAGCAATCTATTTTTTTGAAGGGGTATAATTAGTTCTCAGTCAATTAAATGTGATTTTTAGTATAAATAAACTTTTGAAGCCTCTTTAGAGGTTAAATAGATAGAATTCTAGCAAGAAGTAGATCAGTCAAAAATATATTTGTCCTAGTGTCCAAGCACTATGAGTAATCATCTTCTAAGATGAATAAAGAAATATGGATTCTAACTCTACAATGTGTTGAAGAACTTGGTGAGTGACCCTTTGAACAAATTATTTTGGTTATTTATAGTTATTTTCATTTTTTTTCAGTTTCTTTTTTGTTCTTGCATCCATATAGAAATAGTTCATGTGTTTGTTCACAGAGCCAAAGTGAGCATAATAGTTTCCTGCTTGATATACCTAAACTTATTTTTTTGTAGTTTGTTTTCATGCTATTTTTGCATTGGTGGATGGTGATTATATAAGTTTATATACAAAATCCATCTTTATTCTCTTTTCAACAATACTTAGCATGGCCTCAATAGAGACTTGGTGCATATATTGTGCAAAATCATTTCAAGTTTATTCCCTTGGGTTGACATATTAAATGAGACTTATCATGGGATGGATAGCTTCTCCAGAAGATGGCCAATCTATAAATGAAGGAGTTAAGGTAAGTTATTTATCTATTTGGAAAGGGCTACATTAGGTATAAAATAAAAGGTACCTTCCTCATTTTGATAATTAATTAACCATATCTAGTCAACCTAGGTCTAATATTCAAGATCGAGTCCCTCAAGAAATCAAGGCAATTCAAGAAATCAAGTTTAAATTCATCTTGAATCAACCATGGAAAATAAAGAGTAATGTCTAGATGTAAGCATGTGTGAAGGCATTCACTTTCTTCCTAAACTAGATCCAAGGTCATAACAACATTAAGAACACTTTCGAGCATCTTCGTGATAAATTTGACACCGCAAAGGTTTGTGAAGGTATAGGAATCTTACCAAACCTTTGTTTCATAAAAATATGCTTATTTTTCAAGCATTTCTTTTTTCATTCAAGATTAATTCCTCAACATTTCCAAAAACATTTTCTTGCTTGTGTATAGGTGATAGATGGGGAAGTTGTAGAAGAGGCTAATAGAAGGTTTAACAAAGATCTACACTTTGATAGTATTTTCATCACAAGTTATAGGGACAAAGGTGACTAGATTCACCTTTGACCTTTTGGTTGCCCCTAACTTTAATATTGAGCTAAAATTTTAATCACATGCTAGTCATTGTCTTGGATTCTTAGATCTGATCTCAAATAACTTATAGTCTAGACTATCTTCTTGTATACATATCATTTCATCTTTTTTCCATTATTTCCCTAGATCTTGCATTTCCATTTCTATTTTGCATAGTCATCTTCCATAAGGAAAAGGAATCATTGTATCCACTCAATGTGTTCTTATGTACCTTATTTAGCTCCCATATTTTCCAACATGCATTGTTTGCCTCCTACATCCCTATTTTTATATGTACCACTTATTATTATGTGTTCCTTGCTAGCTTATTATTCTTGTGCTACACATTTTGTGATGTTTTAGCATTTCATATACTATATGCCCATGATTTTCTATATTTCTCTATAATAACATGTTAATAGTGCTTATTGTACTTGTGATTTAATAATCTTATCTAGCATTTGTAGTGACTGTTATCATTTTCTTTCACTAGGGACTATTGGCATAACTGTCTTGAACCAATAGACAAACCGATAGAGTTAAGTATCAAAGGTGTTATCATTGATGTCAAGGCACATGAAGAAACCAAGAAAGGTAGGGAGGAATGACCAAAAAATTATATTAATGTGTGGCTCTAGTTCACAATGGTGATCAAAGAAGAGAAGTGTGGACTTAGTAGAGGTGATGATTGAGGTGATCCACTAAGACGAAGTATGCTAAGTGAAGTTTGTGTGGGAAGAAGGATGCCAAGTAGAAAGGAAATAATAGAGCAAGATACATATGACTACCATGTCATGAAGAAGGGTAGGAGTGCACTCATCATTGCACTTAATGGTGATGGGTTACCATATTGAGGAAAATTAGAAAGAATTCAAATTCAAATTATTTCTGACAAGAGAAAGTCATCAAGGACACATGATACCTATGACTCCTATAAAAACATGCTACATCTGACAAGAGTGACACACTACTACAATAATAATTTGAGCTAGTAGTAGGGATGCTAATTCAAATTTTGAATTCATAGATTTGGGCTTCTGAGAAAAGAAAGAAGAAAGTATAAAAGAAGATAGGGTCAAAAGAGAAAAGGCTAGATTGTCAAGTGATTAGCTACAGACCCAAAAGATCCAAGCTAAGTGTAATCTCAAGTTGTGAAGGAGAGTGACAAGAGAGAAGTCATGTTTGAAAAGCTAATGTGTTGAGGAGAAGTGAGTAACCCCAAATAGCACAAGGTTTATCATGTGCAAGAGAAAGGAGAGCTAAGTGTACAAGTGATCAAGGTCTAAAATTGTAGAGTCAAGAGATGGAAGAGAATAGTTCTAGATGGGTTAAGAGAACTGATGAAGAATCTATTTCAAGCTAAGTGTAGTAGCTACTTGTTATATTATTCCATATTATTTAATATTTACAATAGAAAATCCTATCGAGGGTGAACCCTAATAGATTCTTTGTACAAAATCCCCTAAAAGGGTGACACATTGCCTTGTGTTCTAAATTCCACTAACTAGCTTCTCCTAGCAAAGCAAGACTTTAATAGGTCTTATCAAAATCCCTTAACCAAGTGACACCTAATAGTGTCTTTGTAATCTTCTAACAGAGATAAGCTCTTGATAGGCTACACTTGAGGAGAGTGCAAGCTTTGTGAGGACAAACTCACACACCGTGGGTTTTAACCTAGCTAGGATTCCACGAGATAAATATTGTGTTATGTGTTGTTATTTTCATGTTTTTTTCTCAACCCTGATCGGTTAAGTTGTAGATAGCACAAACCCATTAACAAGTGTGAAGTGTGATAGAAAGTAAAAAGTATGAACTAGTGAGTATTGATTCACCTTGCCCCCCACCCCCCCACCCTCAATATACTTACTAAAAATTGGTATTAGAGCCTAGGTACTCTGAAGTTAAGGGTTCAACAACTCAAGGAAAAGATCAAGATGTTTAAGAGATGCACCAAACTTTCCAAGGAAATATATAACTCATGGTGCAAGAAGGTGCATTTACATCTGAGAACTCTTGGCAATGCTTACTAGACTCAAGCAGAGGTTAAATATGTTGAACTAGTTGGTCAAGTCATCCCAGACCAATTGAAGGAGAAGAAATACACATAGCCACAATAGATTCTCTAGAGATCACCTTGTCCTACTCTGAGTACAAAGATGTGGAAGATTTGGAGACTACATATGAGATATAGGAAAAGTTTAAAATCATTTATGGTGGAAAAAAGCATGTCATGAGGAATAAAAATGAGACCCTGAGAGGAAATTTTGACAAAATGAGGATGCATGAAGGCAAAGAGATTGAAACCTATGGGAAGAAGGTGAAGGATGTTGTCCTAGCCATCAGAGCATGTAGAGGTGTACTAAAAGAAGAAGAGTCTGTGAGCAAGATATTGAGAACCTTGGACACCAAATATGTCATAAGGGTTTCTTCCATTCAAGAGCTAAGAACAATAGACAAGATGGAGGAATCTCTTGATGCCTTGTTAGGAAAGCTCATTGCATTCGAGCTTAGTAACTTTAACAATATTCAACCACCCAAGGTTTAAACTAAATTCAAAGCCTCAGTTGCATCGATTGCAACACAGAGACAAAAAGGGGAGGAAAACACATCTAGATACAGGAGATAAGTGGAGAGCATGTATGTTGAAGAAGCCAAAAAAGAATAGCTAGAGGCTTTGTTTGCAAAAAGAATGGTTAGAGGAAAAGAAAAGTACAAAGGTAATCTTCCTTTGAAATATTTTAATTGCAAAAAAGTAGGAAATTATGTTGCGAGATGTTCAAAACTTGTGAGGAAGGAGAACAAAAATTGTAAGGGAACCAACAAAAGGTTGTCAAACTCCAATGGAAAGGAGAAGAAGTGATGCTACATGGTTGAAGAAGGTGTGACTAATGTAGAGTCAACTAGTGATGATGAGGAGGACAAGGATGAAATATCATTTGTTACTATCATAGAAGAAAGGGTGGAGAGATCCCTGATAATCAGTACCAGTATCCAAAAAAATTAGATTATAGATAGCAGTTTCTCGTACCACATGTCTGATGAAAGGAAAAAATTCTATGAGGTCAAGGCCTATGATGGAGTAAAGGTGAAGTTCAAAAAAAACTCACCATGCACAATGACAAGTAAGGGTATTGTAGCCCTAAATTAATCCACTACTTGTGAAAATGTATATCTACTGGAAGGGTTGAAATATAACTTGTTGAGCAAGGCCCAACCAATGAACAAAGGTTATAATTCTGAGTTTAACAAAGGGTCTTGTAGAATATTTGACAAGATGGGAAAACTCTTAGCTACAAGAGAACAAAGAAGATGTAATCTTTTCTAACTCAATATTTGTGATAATGCTTGTATGGTATATAATAATTATAATAGTTGGTTGTGGCATAGAAGGCTATGTCATGTAAATTTTGAAAGCATTTTCAAAAAAGGAAGGAAAATTTGTGTAAAGGGGATATCCTCTATTACCAAACTTGATAATGTTATGTGCAAAGATTGTCAACAAGGAAAGTTGGAAAGTTCAAGTTTTTCTAGCAAGTCACTTACTTCTGAACATGTACTAGATCTAGTTCATACTAACTTGTGTGGTCCCATTAGGACAAAGAGTTTATCTGGTGACATATACTTTATGTTGTATATTGGCAATTTTTCTAGAATGATGTGGATTGTCTACTTGAAAGAAAAGTTAGAAGCCTTCCACATGTTCAAAGTTTATAAAGAAAAAGTGGAAAGGGAGAGTGATAGAGAATTGAAGTGCTTGAGATTAGATTGGGGAGGTTTTTTCACCTTACATGAATTTGAAAGTTACTATGAGGATCATGGAATCAAAAGATAAACGTCAGCTCCCAGGACACCTCACCAAAATGGTGTTGCAGAAAGAAGAAATGGAACCATCATCGATTGTGCTAGAACATTGGTGATCCAAAATAATATCGCCCAAATCTATACTATAGAGAGGTTGTAAGCATAGTTGTGTGCACCTTAAACATGGTACAAGTGAAGAAGGGGACAAAGAAGACTCCCTATGAACTTTGGTTCTATTACACAACATCCACCAGTTATTTCAAGGTATTAGGATTATGGGATACTCTACCAAATGTATAGTGTATCATCTTAAAATGGAAGAACTACCATGTTAAGAGTGCTTATCCCTTTGAGTAAGTGGTCTAGAGTCATTTCAAGTGCCTTGATTGGGTTTTTGCATGGATCTGGTAATTTTCCCCCTATCCTGCTTCTCTCTCTTTATTTACAGCCTATTCCTAACAATTTTCTCTGTAAAACTAAGGACTTTGACTTTTTGGGTCACAGTCAACCTCGACCCTGACCTATGTCAAGGATGACCTCAACCCTAACCCAGGGCAAGGTCAAACTCTAAAGGTTTCGGGACATCAAGCTTTGAAAAGTTTCATTTTCCCACTTTCAAGTTGGCTATTTTGGGTTTTAGAATAGAAAACTCTTAAATTGCCTTTAATCTAGGTCTATTTCTAGTGGTTAAGGTTAATTGGGATTCAATGCTCCCATGTCAGCCTTCTCTAGGAGTTTGTGCCCTAGATTTCTATATAAGGAAGCCTTCTTCACTCATTTTAGGATGGATGATTCCATAAGTGCATCCATGATCTACAAAGTTATTAACTATTTTTTAATGAAGATCATATACGATCCATTATCAAGCATCCATTTTCAAGTGAGAAAGCAGTCTATCATTCAAGCATTCATGTTTTCCATTCGAGATCAAACATTAAAGTATTCAAGCCTTTGAAGGGATTTGGTTCAAACATTCAAGATTCATCATTAAAACCCTAGATCTAGCCATCATGGTGGTATAATCTTCCTTCAAGATCATTTGTTTATCTTCAAGATCTGTTCATTCTTCTATCAAGGTGGATTCCAAGCATACAATCATGAAGGTTTTGATTTACATTTATTAATGTTATGTTCAAGCTTTCATATCAATATACTTATTTACATTTCAAATACAATTGCATATCTATTTAAAATCATAGCTTCATTGTTAGATTTCCTTCTACTAATTGCTAGCATTTCTTAGTTCAACTCCATTATTAAGGTTGATTCCAAACTAGGGTTTGAGTTAAGGAAAATCCCTCATCCAAATAACAAAACCATTTTTCTTGCAGATACAACTGTGGAACAACGAATTAAAGAGTAGATTTGGATACCCTTTTCATCAAACTTGCGAGATTCATGAACATAAATTTCATGGAGCAATGCAGGTCAAGGTCGACTTTTCGGGGTACAATTATGTCCCAAGGTAAGATTCTGCCTTGCTATCAGGGTCAAGGTCGACCTCCGTTCAAAAGGACAAAACTTTTTTGGGTTTTCTCTGTCTCGACATTTCTAGTTCAGAAACAAGTTGTAGAGATCCTCGAAACTATACACAGACACCAGAAATCAGCATTTTCCAGATTTATCCTACTTCAAGTGTAGTATTTTTCTTTTATCTATTTCAAGATGTAAGCATATAATTTTCAAAATAGTAAGACCATAAGACCTCCTTTCTTCCTATTCTCCATTGCATGATCCATTTGTGTATTGATCACTTTCTTGTGCTTAATCAATTTGGATCATTCCTCTCGGGAATTCGGGTTGAGGATAGGCCTTATTTTCTTTCTATTCATTTTGATGAACCCGACACACTTACCCTCTTTTCTTTTGTGAAATTGGATGCCCTATTGTGTTTTGTATTGTTAAATTTCATTTCATATATGTTAGGTCTTTTCTTGCATTAAGATTAGATTTAATTTATGCTCTTGCATTTTAAATTCAAAAATACAAAAAAAAACTATATATTCAATAAAAATACAAAAACATTTCTTCCATTTCATTTTTTATGAAGATGATGAAGATGCTTTGATGTGTGGTTATTTTTCTTATTACCATTCTTTTAACATCTCTTTACCATAATTATGATGTCTATGAGATTATCATTCATTTTAATTATGTTCATGATCTTTCATTTTATTCTCACTTATGCTTTTGTGAATTTGACCGATACTAGTCTTCGTACATTCAAAAATTTCATCAAGGATTCATGTGTAGACTTATTGTTCTTTTGGATTATGTGAATGATTTGGTAGATGATACACCATCTCTTAATCTTCCTAATTTGAATCTTATTATTCCTAATCTGATGCCTCATTCTCCATCTATTAATCCTTGTTCTTCCCATACTTATGATGGAATTCAAGCTATAGTTTAGGATGCGGATGTGCAAGATTTATTTGATTTACCTTCTCCTCTAATTTATGATGATATTAAAGGAAAGGGTAAAGACACTTCTTCAAAAACTATTACTCCACCTTATACTACCTTTTCTCATGAATGTGATAAACAATCATCTCTTGTAGAAGCTTTACATGATGTACACTACAAGATATAATTTGATAACTAAACAAAGTTATAAAGGTTCAGGGCTTGGATTTAATGAACATGGTATTAAGTATCCTGATTATATACCCTCTAAACCAGATTTACATGGTATTGGTTGTTTGAAATCTCAAGTCAAGGAAGGTGATGTTAATTATTTTCCTCCTCTTCATAAACCTCTCTCTACACCTACCTTGGATATCTTTGATATTCGTCAAGAGGTGGCTAAATAGGTGTATGTTGAATTAATGAATTCCAAAAAAGAAATCTTTAAACCTATACCAAAAGATGCCTTTTCCAAGTACAACTGTCATTTTCATTATTGTAATACACACTTACTTGCTGATTGTAGACATTTCAAATTCTATGTTCGTGAATGAACTGCGCTAGGAATTATATCTCACTCTCGTGCAATTTTACAATTCCTTTATAATTTTGATATAGGGAAATCCCCTCCTTCTGATATAATATAGATTTCTTGTCCTCTTACTTCTGGAGTAGGGGGCAAGTAGTGTATTTTCATCCAGTCTCCTAGGATCCATTAGGCCTTTTATTTGGCTTAATTAGTATTCTTTCTTCCTATTTTCTTTCATGCTATGTTCAATATATCTTTTCTAAGACATTTGTTTTGAAAAATTATCCCTTGTATTCCTCCCTAGGGGGGAAAGGTTCTTCCTTCTTTCTCTTTGTTTAGGGAACTGCTTTCCTTAGCTTAGTGGTACTTATTTATATCACAATATTATTTCTTTATATTGGTAGATGTTTGACTTGGATAAAAAAATTTATAGAGGTTTTTGTCCTACATCATCACCTCTTCTCTATGTTGTAAATTATGTTCTTTATAAACTCTTACCCTTTCTTTGGTGTTAGAGTTGTTCTCCTTATTCCAAAGATTCCTATTCCTCTTTTTTATAAGAGGCTTGGTGATTGAATCTTTGATCCCATTTGGCTTATCTTTGAAAGATGATATTTTATCTAAAAGTATTCCTCTATGTTGAGGGTCTTGTTGATAAGATCTCTTTCTTTGAGGATCCTTTTTCCATAAGTGACATATCCTTTTCATGATTATCTATGCTCTTGGATGTAGGGATTAATATCCCTTGTTAAGAATATGGTATACATTGTTGTTAAATAGGATATTTCCTTCCGCTATGAAGTAGGTATCCTCTTCCTCTTCCTCTTCCTTATCATGTCTAGTAGACAGCCACAATAAGGAGGGAGGCATATATAAGGTCTCCATTATGCTATAGTGTTTTATTTATGTGCTAAATCTCGAAAGGTAACACACATAAGTTGCTAAATCCTGAAGTGACATGCATTTTTCAAATTTTTATATGCTAAATCCTCTAAGGGTAATGCACATAATTTGTTGAATCCTAAAGAGACACACATTGCTAAATACTTTGAAGGTAACACACATAAGTTTCTAATTCATAAGAGATACAAATTTTTCAATTTTCAATATGCTTAATCTTTTGAAGGTAATGCACATAAGTTGCTAAATCCTGAGGAGACATGCATTTCATATTCATAGTGATACAAGAAGGTGGATCTATGGATATTATAGAAGTCGTCAGAAGATGCATTACAATTGCAAGCATAATTTATGGGTGAACTATTAGGTTTGGCCACCTATTTGGCTCTCCCTCTCCCATGGTGATTCATGGTAAGGTGGGCATCTTACTAGGTGAGGTAATCACTTCTTCTTTTCTTTCTTTTCACTTTCATGCTAGTAGGACCAGATCATGAAGCTATGTTATTTATAGTGTTTCTCTTGTCTTTATTATGTAATAACTTATGTTTTAATGATAAGCTTTCCAAATATGATATTAATATGAGAAATATTTCTTAGCAAGGTTTCTTGTGCTAGTTGATTTGGGTTTGTTTAGTATTAACCCCTTTCATTTATGTTGTTTTGTTTTTGTTTATCTTTCGCACCCTTGTGCATGTATGTTGAGTTAGAATCCTTAGCCTGGGGGCCTATGTCATTAGATAAGTGTTATTTTAATCTCGTGGTGAATCCAATTGGATATCTTCTTTCTTCTCCTTTACCAAGAGTTTGCATTGAGTTCATACTCTTGCTAAAGTGGGGGCTAAATGATTCATCTTAAAATGGAAGCACTTCTATGTTAAGAGTGTTTAGCCCTCCGAGTAACTGGTCTGGGTTCATGTCAAGTGCCTTGATTGTGTTTTTGCATGGATCTAGTAATTTTTCCCCTATTTTGCTTCTATCTCTCTATTTCTAGCCTATTTCTAACTATTGGTGTAAACACATATTTACTATTTACACTTACTTAAGTTTACTTAGGTTAATGCATTATTTTATTATATATTTTGTGATACACTTAGGAGTTTGCACACCTTTTTGAGTTGTCATGTTGACAACACAGAAGTACGCAACTCTAATTCAACACATGGTGTCTACAACACTAGAGTTTGCATCATTCACTGAGTTGTCATGTAGACAACATAGTTATTCACACTCCCATTTTAGCACATGCTCTCTACAACATAAATTTCACGTTACACCATTGTAGGCTTATCCTATGATTATCACACTTACTTCTATGCTTAATGGAGGATAACCCATATCTAGTGGACATGTGTCTAGTTGTATGACTTATCACGATGTTGATTCTTAGGTATTCAATATGCATCTCAGAGGCCTTTATATACAGGCACTCCTAGTGTACGTTCATTGATATTGAATTGAATACATATCGATATTCTGACCATACTCTTTCTGGTCTACAATTGTGCTTGTGTTTGAGTTATTAGTTCTTGGATCAATTTTGCCCTAGGAAAAATTCTTACGTGGTATCAAAGTTTGGAGAATCTCTCTTCACATAATTGTTTGAGACCATTGTGGCTTTAGTACCTCAACCTGAATCTGGAGTACTGCAAAAATTGGGAGTGTCTTGAGCTAGAATGGACCTCACCATTGTGTCTAGAATGTCAATTCGGTGCAAATCGACTATAAATTTGGCTACTTTAGGCCAAAGTTGATTGTGAGGCAAAAAAAATTTGCAAAACGACACCTAGAGGCCCTAATTTGCAACTTGGGTATGGTCATTTTGTAGATCTAATTAATTATTTTTCTAATCTGTAATTTTATTATCTCTACATTTTTTCAGAGTACAATTTGAAAAAAAAATTATCCCAGTTGGGTGTGTAGAGAAAATTTTTTGCACAAGCACTGAGCAGTCACACCCTGGCCCTGCGCAGGGAATATTCTGCAAAACCTTCCATCTATTTTTGGTGGGTATATTACATTATCGAGTGCATATTCAATAATTTGGTGGGTCATAACATCCATCGTCGACCACACTATAAATCTAGTCAGCACCAACCTTCGGCAAGCGATCTTGTTTACCATTTGTCTTGGCTAAGTTTCTTTTAAACTCTTTCCAAGCACATCACATGGGTGATGTAGGACTAAAGTCCCAACTACCAGCCCGCTAAAACTTTTTTGGTGTCAGTGTATGCTTTCACGGCCACCATACAACTCTTATTCAATGTCATGTTTTTACACTTTCTAGCACTGGAGTTACCACCATCCTTGTTCTTTTTACCAGCTGCAACAAGAATTTGTTGTTTCCTATTTGTAATATCCAATGCCTATTATTTATGATCTTTGGAGCCATGTGACACTTCTTGCAGGGACCTACAGCCTTCGTACTTCTACCACACAACTCTAACAATTCATGCCACATGACATTAGACCTGCTATAGACTCCTAGTCACCTATACACATGACCACATCGTCACGTCCCATCAGCATGTGGACAAGCTGACTTAGCACAAGCCCTATCACCAGACACGTGGCTCACCTGCCACATATGCCAACATAGTCATTGTATTGTTCATACAAGTCAGTTGCCACACATATTTTATGTATGACACATGTGCATTCGTACAATGCCACGTGTTCTGCCTGTATGGTATGGCCTTACCACGTCACTCGATAGTTATTTTTTTGCTAACTTCAGCCAGACATAGGAAAAAAATTTACAATCATCTTATCGTCATTCTCAGGCATTTTATAACTGCTGTGATAGTCATTTGACCATCAAATTTAAGCACGCAGTTTCCTGCCCAGACCCCCCTTCAGATGCATTTTTGATTTGGCAACCCAACTTTGCAAGGCCATAACTTGGTCATCTGGACTCCAAATTAGGTGCATTTTTTTTGAAATTGGGTAGAATTTCCTAAAAAATTTAGTGGTGGTATTTTTTTTGGTTTTGGTGCAAGGATTTATCATAATTTACATTTTTAGGTGATTGTACCTATTCAATCTAGCATTTTGCAACTTCAAATGCTTCGTACGAGCTCATTTGGACACTTTTTCAAGTTCCTTTTTTTTGAAAGTGCATTATTTTTTGTCTACTTTCCATATCTGTAGTCAGATTCTAGGGTTGTGTGCACAAAAATCTTACTTTTAGAATTAGGGCTTTTTTATCTGATTTAGGATCTACAAATTTATGACTTAATCCCAACAATCAGATATACTTTCCCGATCCAAGTAGTAAATGTGTGGTAATGTATTGAAAAATTATTGAAAATTACAGAGAAGAAGAATCTAGGACTGATACGGAGGAATTTTAACCAATTATGTAAAATTAAATTAATGCTTATACTGAAGCAAATTAACATAATTGAAAATGCAGAAAAGAACAACATATAATCAACTGATAGAAAAGAAATGAGAGATAAGAGGCAAAACACAATTTGATCTCAGAGTTTGCCCTATCTGGACTACATCTCTGGGTCCAACTCTAACTGGTGGACTGATCCAATTAACTCCAAAATCAATTACAATGTGTTACAAATCAACCCCTTCTAGAACATTAGCATTATATTGCTATTATGTTTAGGACTAAAAAAATATGTCCTCCAAAATTTTCTCTCTCCTCCTCAACAATAAGTCGTCCTTCTGATTCCTCTCAAAGATTGAATAATCACAATAGTTTTTCTATGTCTTAGGAAGGTCCCCTATCCCCCCCTTGCCCCTCCCCCTCCCTTTTTATACATAAAAATAGCCTAAAATAGGCCAAAACCATATTTTACATTAATAGGGCCTTTAACAAATTAGATTTTGAAACACCCCCTTTTTGCCATTTTATATTTTTGGCATTTAACAATTTTGGGGTTTAAAGTTATAACAAAATAACAAAACCCTTATTTTAAATAATGTTGGGTAGATTTGTTATGGGTATATAATAGCTCTTCCTCTAATATCAAATATACCATAAATAGCCCATTGGTTGGCCTTATTTATAGGAGGACAATGGTTGGGAGCTCAACTCCCATCATCTAATTCCTTTAATTTGAATTAAATAATCATTATAGTTTGAATTTTAATTTTTTCTCTCTCGTTAAGATTTTATGATGTCATGCTAACATTATCAGAATCCACACTTTTACCTAAACTTCAAACTATCATAACTTTCACATTCGATCTTCATTTTTGACAAAATGAACACCATTAGAAAGTTTTTGACGAGCTCTTTCATTTGAAATCCATTGTTGAACACTTTTGAGATGATTATTTTTCACCTTTTTATGGCCTTTGGTCCCAATTTGACCAGACTTTGACTGGTCATAACTTTGTCATCTAAACTTCAATTTTGGCCATTCAAGTTGCGTTGGAGTCAGAATTGTGAGGACTTCAACATGGTACTGATTATTGGAGTTTTGGAGATACTTCAAATTTTAGTGAAAATATCCTCCAAATCAAGCCTCTCCACTGAAAAAGAGCTTTTAGACCTTCGAAAGTTTATTTTTACATAAAATGAAAATGAGGGCATGTTTGCCTCACTTGTCCAATATCACTCGTACAAACTGCTAGAATTTTGAATATCTGAACCATCAAACACATTATGAAGAATGACATAACACTGCTAATGCAATCGACCATATATCCACTAGTGTTCATTGTTGCATCCATCACCCACATAGTACCAACTAGTAGCAATAGAAGCAAAAAAACTGAAATAACTAATGAAATGGAAAAAGTATCAATATTTTGGATCTCTTGTACAGAAACATCATTAGAAAATGAACCTTTCAAATCCTCTTTTACCATCACTGGTTGAAGACTTGATTCTGCTTGCACTTGATCCTCACTAGCTGCTGCAAACATGAGAGTCAGTTTACTGCTTTCATTTACTATCATTTTAAAATGTCCTTTATTTACAATTGATCCTTCATTCATCATGCGATGAGCTCTTATAATGTATTCAATTCTATTTTCAAACAAGTGATACCTGTTATGTTCCCTATAGAAGTTAGCTTTCCTATCATATAAATATGGGCCACCCAACACAATCCCACAAATATCAAGTGGAACCACATCAAATTCAACCTCATCTATGAACTTAGATGTTATTGCAAATCTTAACTTTCATTGTTTAGTGACTCACAATCTGTTATCATTGCACACCCAGCCTAATGGATAAGGTCTCTTATGTGGCTTAATTTTCAATCCCAAGTGTTTAAAAACTTCCTCTAAAATTAGATTAACTTGGGACCCGCTATCTATCAATGTGTCAATTTTAGTGTTCCTAGAAATCACCCTTATATGAAAAAGTTCATCCTTTTACTATCTTCAGGAACAACATGACTTTTAGAAGTGGAAATATATGAAACATTAGTGGTAGAATCAAAAAAAGCTTTACCTTTCAAACCCACAGCCAATATTGTTGTCTCATCACCAGAATCTGATCCAAGATCTTGAACAACAACTATAGACTTTTACTTTCCTTTTTTATCCTTCTTAAACCACTTTGGTTTCAACTCTGGATGCAATTTCTAACACTTTTATTTTGTGTGCCCTTTCTTCTGACAATGTGAACAAGTAGATTTGTCACCTTCCTCTTTCTTCACTATGGCTACTTTCTTTCCCTTCTTGTGTCCTTCAGGAGGAACAAATTCCTTCTTTGAACTGAAACTTGTGTTTGCTCCACCTACTTCAATATGGGTTGCTTGAACACACATTTCATCAAAGTTAGAAGAACTAAATATCAATATTGTATGCTTCAAATATGAATGCATTCCACCTATATACTTTAATAAAGTATCTTGTGTGTAAAGAGGAAGTCCAAGAGTTAAAGCCTTCTTCCTAAACACTCGTGTATACTCTTGCATAGACTACCCTTTACCTTGTTTCAGATTTTGCCAATCCATAATGGCTTGTTGCATATAACCCAAAGGATAAAATTGTTTCTTTACAGCAGAAGTAAATTCATACCAAGATGAAATGATTTTACCATTTATAGAAAGATCATCTTGAATCTTACTCTTCCACCAGACTAATGTAGTACCTCCCATTCTAAGAGTAGCTAGCTAGATTTTGGAAGAATCTTCCAAAATATTTTGAACCCTGCAGTACACTTCAATCTAATTAAGCCAATTATCCAATTTTTCAACATCCAATTCACCATTATATACAAGCAAATCAAACTTTACATCAAGCTTTAGCAAGGGTGTCTTCATAGAATGTTTCTTTTTAGAAGAAGTAGATAGAGAAGAAGAAGACAATGAAGAATATGAAGAAGATGGGGATGGAGGTTCAGGAGGGCCACTACCACCTCCTACTCCTTTTCCTTTGTCATCTTTTGGTGACGATTGAGATTATTCCTTCTTCCTAGCCTTGTTTTCCTTTCTTAATTGTCATTCATGTCTCTCTTGAAAAAGAATGTCCACCAAAGCTTTTAACTCCACAAAAGCACTTTGGAAGGCTTCCGCATCAAACTACGAAAGATTTTGTTTAGATGCCATAAATCATGAAAAAGTTCTCCTTTTCCCAATATCTAGATTGAACTTTGCAAGTTCACCTTCTCCTTGTTTCAACTTCAACCTGGTTAACATTCACCACTTGTAATTGCTCTGCAAAAATAGGATCTAATACCAAACTTGATATGATTTAGGATCTACAAATTTATGACTTAATGCCAACAATTAGATATACTTTCTTGATCCAAGGAATAAATGTGTGGTTATGTATTGAAAAACCATTGAAAAATATAGAGAAGAAGAATCTAGGATTGATATAGAGAAATTTTAACCAATTACGTAAAGTTAAATTAATACTTTTACTAAAGAAAATTAACGTAATTGAAAATGCAGAAAAGAACAACATATAATCAATTGACAGAAAAGAAATAAGAGATAAGAGGCACAACACAATTTGATCTCGGAGGTCGCCTTATCTAGACTACGTCTCTGGGTCCAACTCCAACTGGTGGACCGATCCAATTAACTCCAAAATCAATTACAATGTGTTACAAATCAACTCCTAGAATATCAGCATTATACTACTCCAATGTTTTGGACTGAAAAATATGTCCTCTAGAATTTTCTCTCTCCTCCTCAGTAATAAGTTGTCCTTTTGATTCCTCTCAAAGATTGAATAATCACAATAATTTTTTTATGTCTTGGGAAGGTCCCCTACCCCCCCCCCCCCCCCCACCTTTTATACATAAAAATAGCCTAAAATAGGCCAAAACCATATTTTACATTAATAGGGCCTTTAACAAATTAAATTTCGAAATACCCCCTTTTTGCCATTTTATATTTTGGCATTTAATAATACTGGGGTTAAAAGTTAAAATGGGGTTGCAAGCTTTGGGTTTAACTATGGAGGAAACTCTGTAGTTAAGCGTGCTCAGGCTGGAGTAGTACTAGGATGGGTGACCTCCCGGGAAGTCCCGGTGCTTCACCCTTGTGAGCATCACCTAGATCCAATGAGTGCTAAGTGTTCCATTTATTCTCGTGAGAGATGGATTCATGTTGAATCACTACTCATGAAATATGGGTCATCGAGTTTGACTTAAAATCACACAGTTAAATCCTGATATTCATATCACAATTTGACTAGCTGTGGAAATTATCTCCTACTTATCAATAGAGACACTTGAGCAGATTCTAGGGCCACCATACACCTTCGGGATTTTACCTTTGTCATTGTTTCTTCCAAAGGGGAGGAACATCATTCTGCACTCATGGACCAGCTTCTTCCTTGGAGTAGCAATCATTGGTTGACATTCTTCATTCGAGGGGGGGACTACCTTGTCTCTCTTCCTCTTCTTTCTTATGGGGGGGACTTTTTCCTCTTATGAGGTCTTGTTCTTCTCATTCTTCACTATTGTATATACATAATGTATGTCGTAATGGGGGGGGTCTTGATTACTCTATCCATCCATGCATCTAGTCTTTTCATCTCTCTTTTTGGGGGAGGGTTTTCCCATTAGGTTTTCCCTCTTTCTTTGCTTTGTGAGAGATTTCATTTCATTATGTACATGGGTACCTAACATGGCCTAGTAGTCAGGACACATTATGCATTTCATTTTAGTTTTCATAAGCTTAAGGGCATTCCCCTAAGTTGCACTTAAGGGGGGTGTTGATGTAAATATGTATTTACTATTTATAGTTAGTTAAGTTTACTTAGGTTAATGCATTATTTTATTATTTATTTTGTGAGACACTTAGGAGTTTGTGCACCTTTTTTAGTTGTCATGTTAATAACACAAAAGCACGCAACTCTAATTCAGCACATGGTGTCTAAAACATTGGAGTTTGCATCATTCACTGAGTTGTCATGTAGACAACATAGTTATTCACACTCCCATTTTAGCACATGTTGTCTACAACATAAATTTGTTTGTTACACCATTGTAGGCTTATCCTCTCATCATTGCACTTACTTCCGTGCTTAATGGAGGATAACCCATATCTGGTGGACATGTGCCTGGTTGTATGACTTATCATGATGTTGATTCTTAGGCATTCTAGATGCATCTCAAAGCCTTTATATACAGGTACTCCTAGTGTACTTTCATTGATATTGAATCAAATACATATCGATATTCTAATCATTCTCTTTCTAGTCTACAGTTGTGCTTGTGTTTGAGTTCTTAGTTCTTGGGTGAATTTTTCCCTAAGGCAAATTCTTACACTAGCAACTTTCTCTGTGAAACTGAGGACTTTGACTTTTTGGGTCAAGGATGACCTTTCACACAGTTAAATCCTGATATTCATATCACAATTTGACTAGCTGTGGAAATTATCTCCTACTTATCAATAGAGACACTTGAGCAGATTCTAGGGCCACCATACACCTTCGGGATTTTACCTTTGTCATTGTTTCTTCCAAAGGGGAGGAACATCATTCTGCACTCATGGACCAGCTTCTTCCTTGGAGTAGCAATCATTGGTTGACATTCTTCATTCGAGGGGGGGACTACCTTGTCTCTCTTCCTCTTCTTTCTTATGGGGGGGACTTTTTCCTCTTATGAGGTCTTGTTCTTCTCATTCTTCACTATTGTATATACATAATGTATGTCGTAATGGGGGGGGTCTTGATTACTCTATCCATCCATGCATCTAGTCTTTTCATCTCTCTTTTTGGGGGAGGGTTTTCCCATTAGGTTTTCCCTCTTTCTTTGCTTTGTGAGAGATTTCATTTCATTATGTACATGGGTACCTAACATGGCCTAGTAGTAAGGACACATTATGCATTTCATTTTAGTTTTCATAAGCTTAAGGGCATTCCCCTAAGTTGCATTCAAGGGGGGTGTTGATGTAAATATGTATTTACTATTTACAGTTAGTTAAGTTTACTTAGGTTAATGCATTATTTTATTATTTATTTTGTGAGACACTTAGGAGTTTGTGCACCTTTTTTAGTTGTCATGTTAATAACACAAAAGCACACAACTCTAATTCAGCACATGGTGTCTAAAACATTGGAGTTTGCATCATTCACTGAGTTGTCATGTAGACAACATAGTTATTCACACTCCCATTTTAGCACATGTTGTCTACAACATAAATTTGTTTGTTACACCATTGTAGGCTTATCCTCTCATCATTGCACTTACTTCCGTGCTTAATGGAGGATAACCCATATCTGGTGGACATGTGCCTGGTTGTATGACTTATCATGATGTTGATTCTTAGGCATTCTAGATGCATCTCAAAGCCTTTATATACAAGTACTCCTAGTGTACTTTCATTGATATTGAATCAAATACATATTGATATTCTAATCATTCTCTTTCTAGTCTACAGTTGTGCTTGTGTTTGAGTTCTTAGTTCTTGGGTGAATTTTTCCCTAAGGAAAATTCTTACACTAGCAACTTTCTCTGTGAAACTGAGGACTTTGACTTTTTGGGTCAAGGATGACCTTTTAGGTCAAGGTCAACCTTGACCTTGACCTAGGTCAAGGATGACCTCAACCCTAGCCTAGTGAAGAGTCGACCTTGTCCTTGACCCTAGGTCCATTTTTCAATTTCTAAAGGTTTTAAGGCATCAGGCTTCGAAAAGTTTCATTTTCCCACTTCTAAGTCGAATGTTTTAGGTTTTGGAATGGCAAACTCTTAAATTGCATTTAATATAGGTCCATTTCTAGGGGTTAAGGTTAATTGGGATCTAATGCTCCCATATTGGCCTTCTCTAGGAATTCATGCCCTAGATTTCTATATAAGGAAGCCTTCTTCCCTCATTTTAGGATGGATGACTACATAAGCACATCCACGATCTATGAGCAAAGTTATTATCTAGTTTTTATGAAGAGCATCTATGACCCATTATCAAGAATCCATTTTCAAGTGAGTATGCATTCTATCATTCAAGCATTCAAGTTTTCTATTGAAGATCAAGGATTGAAGCATTAAGCCTTTGAAGAGATATGGTTCAAACATTCAAGAATCATTATTCAAACCCTAGATCTAGCCATCATGGTGGTGTGATCTTCCTTCAAGATCCCTTGTTTATATTCAAGATCTATTCATTCTTCTATCAAGGTGGATTCCAAGCATACAATCATGGAGGTTTTGATTTACATTTATTAATGTTATGTTCAAGCTTTCATATCAATATACTTGTTTACATTTCAAATAAATTTGCATATCTATTGAATATCATAGCTTCATTGTTAGATTTGCTTCTACTACTTGCTAGCATTGCTTATTTCAATTCCATTATTAAGGTTGATTCCAAACTGGGGTTTGAACAAAGCAAACCCCTCATCCAAACAAAAAAAACCATGTTTCTTGCAGATACAAGTCTAGAATAGTGAATTGAAGAGTAGATTTGGATACCCTTTTCGTCGAACTTGCAAGATTCGTAAACATAATTTTTTTCAAAGTAGTACTAGTCAAGGTCAACTTTTGGGGGTGCAATTGTGCCCCGCTATCAGGGTCAAGGTCAACCTCCCTTCAAAAGGACAAAATTTTTCTAGGTTTTCTCCATCTCGACATTTCTAGTTCAAAACAAATTGCAGAGATTCCCAAAATTGTACACAAACACTAGAAATCAGCATTTTTCAAATTTATCCTACTTCAAGGTTAGTATTTGTCTTTTTTCTATTTCAAGATTTAAGCATATATTTTCAAAATAGTAAGACCATATGACCTCCTTTCTCCCTATTCTCCATTGCAGATCCATTTGTGCATTGATCATTTTCTTGTACTTAATCAATTTGGATCAATCCTCTTGGGAGTTTAAGTTGAGGATAGGCCCTATTTTCTTTCTATTCACATAGCATACCAGTATTTGAACCCTCAGACAAACAAGATTGCAAAATCTGTTAATGTAAAGCTGGATGAATTCATGGAGAACAATGAGAAAGATAGAAAGAAAGAATTAGAAGATTACAAGCAGTTTGAATACATCTCACTAAGTGATACATTGGAGAGAGTACTGGTAGAGGAGGGACTTGTAGGAGTTTTACTGACTCTAGGAAAGGAAGCTCAACATGAGGAACAAAGAGAAGCACTGAAAGGGGAACCAATGCTAGAAAAGTATGTGAGGAGGAATCACTCAACCGATCAAATCATTGGAGACAAGGATGCTAGAGTCATAATCAAGAGAAAGGTGAGAGATACAATATGTCTACTCTCTCACATGGAGCCCAAAGCTACAAGGGAAGCTTTGAAAGATGAAGACTAGAGAAAGTCCATGGAGGAGGAAATTGATCAAATAGTGAAGAATGATACATGGACCTTAGTCGCCCAACCAAAAGACACCAATGTCATTGGTACAAAATGGGTGTTCTGAAACAAGATGAACAAAGTTGGAGAGGTAGTCAAAAATAAGGCTAGACTTGTCTACAAAGGTTATACACAAGAAGAAGGCATAGACTATGGAGAAACCTTTGCGCTAGTGAAAAGGTTCAAAGTAGCCAAAATACTCCTAGTATTTGCATCCTACAAGAACTTCAAAGTATATCAAATGGATGTGAAGTATGCATTCCTCAACAGAGTTCTAGAAGAGGAAGTGTATACTGAGCAACCTAAGGGTTTTGAGAACGAATAAGGAAAAAATCAAGTATGTAGACTAAGAAAATCTTTGTATGGATTGAAATAAGCACCAAGAGCATGGTATGAGAGACTGAACTCATACTTGATACTGTATGGATTGAAATAGGCACCAAGAGCATGGTATAAGAGACTGAACTCATACTTGATAAAGATTGGGTTCATAAGAACTAACAACAACTGTAACATGTACATGAAGCAAGAAAAAAACAAGTTTATAAGCACCAAGAGCATGGTATGAGAGACTGAACTCATACTTGATACTGTATGGATTGAAATAGGCACCAAGAGCATGGTATGAGAGACTGAACTCATACTTGATACTGTATGAATTGAAATAGGCACCAAGAGCATGGTATAAGAGACTGAACTCATACTTGATAAAGATTGGGTTCATAAGAACTAACAACAACTGTAACATGTACATGAAGCAAGAAAAAAACAAGTTTATTGATTGCAAAGATCTTTGTGTTAGAGTAAATAATTTATTCTATTTACTTAATCTTACTTAGGTTAATGCATGTAGTTAATTGTTGTAGTGATGAGTTGTTGACAACACAGGAGTTTGTTCCCTTCTAGCATGTTCCACCTTTTTGTGGAAGTGTGCTTAGTAGTCAACCTTATCTTCTACCACCTTCCAGCTTGTTCTACAAGCTTCCTTGAGGCTTTTATATTCGATCTCTCTCTCATTGTAAAATCATCCATTCACATAGCAATTTCATTTTCCTATTGTGAAATATTTTCTCTTGCGTTGTTTGCTTCAAGCTCTTGGTCCTTTGGTTTCTCTTCGACAAGCTATTTGCATGCAGGTGATCTTGGCACACTGTGGAGTTGGCTTTTATCAACTCTTACATGGTATTAGAGCCTTCCTGTTGCTTCTTGGTTGAAGGATTTTTGAAGTTGCAATTTGGAGACACAAACTCTAGTTTGATTGTGCTTTTTTCTTCAATCCAGGGGAAGAGCATTTTTTCGGAGCACTTTGAGCCTAAACAAATGCTACCATTGAGTTCAGAAGGTTCGTTACAATCAAAATCCATATAAATTTTTTTGATTTTGGAGGAAGTCGCTCTAGGAGGCAAAAAAAAATTAGTCTGGGAGCCATACAAACCTGTATGAACGAATTTTGGAAAAATATATATATATACAAAAATGTCACGTCGCCCAGTGGCCACCGTGCAACCATCCCTACACTGCCACTGCGCCTCCCGCACTCAGCCCGGGGACAGCCTCAGCTGACCCCACTACCACAGGACTGTCATGACGACACTGTAGTCCACGGCACCACCCTTTTCCATGGGTCCACCATCGCCTATGCCGAGTTTCTCTACCTCAGTCCCGCTCTGCGGCCCCTATGCCACATTGGCATCTACCACGTAGACCCTACCATGTCATTGACCAACTTTGCACTTTGCCACGTGGCATCTTTTTTTGCTGCGATAGCTACGAAGCCATCAAATTTATGCTAGTGTTTTGCTGACATCAACATGACATCACCCTACATTAGCACCCCTGCCAAGCTCTTCAGGGTCCATTTTGACCTACTTGTGGTTTTTGGGCCATAACTTCAGCATACAGAGGTATTTTTCCAATCCGAAAGAAGTGCTAGAAAGCTAGGTCTAAGATGGAGACATTAGTTAGGTATTTTTAGGTTTTGATGCAGTTTTGTTTCTCATTTTTGCAGTCAAAGTCCAAAGTTCTATTTTTTTACTCTAGCAAGCTTATATTTTGTGTCTCATCTCCATTTTTTGAAAAAATTATATTTTTGGAAAGATGATTTTGTCATATTTTTAGAAATGTTGTCATTTCCTTTAAATTCTACCCCAAGCTCTTTCTATCATGTTTTTGGTGTTTTTTCTCTATGGTGGATAACTTGGGTGTTCCAAGTCCGAGGATCATTTTCATGGCATGGGATCTTTTGTTTTGGGTTGTACTATCTAGTGTATCAACTTTTTTCCTTTTCTGATCATTGTAGCTATCATTTGTAAGCATCTTTATGTTAACGCACTGAGATAAAGTGTCACTCTTGCATTTTGGGTTCATGAATGTTGTTTTGAGACAGTTGTACTTGCACTATTTTTTATAAAGCACCATGGAGGGATAGTTGTTTGCCACTTTTTTGCCTTCTTCCTTTTTTTGTCCCATGTAGTGTCGATGTGACCATGTCTTTATAGGTGTTTGTACCTCTTCAACCCTCTCATTGTTCTTGGTTCTTTCTATAGGAGAATTTTGGCCCACCTTTTCAATTGCCTATCATCTCACCCCGTCTGCATTAAGGAGGGGTTATTATATTGTTCTAATGCTTCCTTGGTTTGATGGTTTGATAGTGTGAGCTATGTATTCAGTGGTTGATCCTATATACTAGGTGATTGCAGTGGCTAGCTACCTATGCATTTCGGTGAGATGGATCATCTACCATATAGACACACTTGGTTTGTGCCTTCTTCTTCCATGGAGGTTCTTCAGATCAGTATTTTCTTTTTTATGATAGAATTTGTGGCTTCTTCATGCTTTAGTGATGCTCTTCATGATCACTCCTTGTTCCTGTTTTATGGGACATTCCTCTAATTGGAGGCTTCTTCACTCCTTCACTAGGTTCTACCTCTTTTTGGTGGAGGATTTTTCCCATGTGGTTTTCTCTCTTTTCCCATTTTTAGAAGTTTCTTTTCTTTGCATTGTATATGGGTACCTAACATGGCCTTGTTGTCGGGACCCATTTTGCATTTCATCTTAGTTTTGTGAGCTTAAGGCATTCCCTTAAGTTGCACTTAAGGGGGGGTGTTAGAGTAAATAATTAATTATTTATTCTATTTACTTAAGCTTACTTAGGTTAATGCATGTAGTTAATTTTTGTAGTGATGAGTTGTTGACAACACAAGAGTTTGTTCCCTTCTATCATGTTCCACCTTTTTGTGGAAGTGTGCTTAGTTGTCAACCTTATCTTCTACCACCTTCCACCTTGTTCTACAAGCTTCCTTGAGGCATTATATCTAGTCTCTCTCTCATTGTAAAATCATCCATTGACATAGAAATTTTATTTTCCTATTGTGAAATATTTTCTCTTGCATTGTTTGCTTCAAGCTCTTGCTCCTTTAGTTTCTGTTCAGCAAGCTATTTGCATGCAAGTGATCTTGGCGCACTATGGAGTTGGCTTTTATCAACTCCTACACTTTGTGGATGATATCATCTTTAGAGAAGATGATAAACTAAGTGTTGAGTATTTTTAAGTCATGTAGAAAGAATTCAAAATGTCCATAATTGGGGAAATCAAGTTCTTCATCAGACTTCAAGTATCTCAACTAAGCAGAGGCATCTTCATAAGGAAAATAAAGTATGTGAAGGAAATACTGAAGACATTTTGTATGGAGGAAGTAAAATTGGTAGGCACTCCAATGATGGCCAGTTGCAAGCTCAGGGGAGGATAAAAGCCCGAAGGTGAATGAGACACTTTATTGATTCATGATAAGTAAATTGCAATATGTTGTGCACAAAAGACCAGACATAGCACAAATAGTTGGAATAGTAGCCAACTTCTCTGCCAACCCAAAAGAATAACACATGGTAGTTGTGAAGAGGATCTTTAGGTACCTAAAGGGTACTAAAGAGTATGGCATATGGTATCCACGAAAGGGTAACTTTGAGCTCAATTTATTCACTGATGTGACTAGGAAGGGAACATAGATGACAAAAAGAGCACAACTGGTGGTGCATTCTTTCTCATAGTAAGACTAGTTGCATGAGCCATCAAGAAGCAAAAATGCATATCGTAGTCAACAATTGAAGTAGAATATGTTGTTGTACCAATAAATTGCACTCAAGTTGTTTGGATCAAACAACTTATTGAAGGAATTCAAAAGAAAATGGAGGAACTAGTAGTTATCAACTTTGATAACACTAGTGCAATCAACATATACAAAAATTTGGTGATGCACTCAAAGACAAAGTACATGTCCATCAAGTACCATTTTCTAAGAGAGAAGGTGCAAGAAAAAGAGGTCAAGTTGGAATATTTATCAACCAAAGAGAAATTGGTTGGTATCTTTACAAAGCCTCTTCAAAAAGATACTTTCGAGTATCTAAGAGAAAGGTTAGGGGTCTTACCCCTATCCAACCTGAACTAACAGAAGACAAGCAAGCATCAATCCATGATCAAGGAATAGAGAAGTCTAATGGTGGATTGGTGAGAACAAGGGACTACTCCATTAGGGGAGCAGTAGAGAGAATAGAAGAAAAGAGAATATTATCACCTTTGGCATTGTTGTCAGAGGGGGAGAAGTTGAGAGGAGCCAAAGAAGAGAAACAAAGGGGGAGCGCAGAAATAGGAGCTAAAAATAGCAAGTCTAAGAAGAAAACAAGAAAGAAGATGAGCGGAGCTACATAACGGTCAAAGAACATGGATGCATTATCTTAGGAGAAGATGTTGAAAGTAGAAAAGTAAGAAAAGACAAGGTACCAAAATAGTGAGTGAGAAAATGGTTGTGTGTTTCCATCAATGCCAAAGGGGGAGATTGTTGGCATAACAGACTTGAACTCGATAAACAAACAGGTAGACTCGGGTATCAAAAGTGTTATCATTGATGTCAAGGCACACAAAGAAACCAAGACCAGTAGGGAGAAACAATTGTCAAATCACATCATTGTGCAACTCTAATTCACAAGGATGATCAAAAAAGAGAAGAAGTTGGGCCCAACAGAGGCGATGATAGAGGTGATCCACTTAGATGAAGTATGCTAAGTGAAGTACTTGTGGGAAGAAGGATGTCAAGTAGAAAGAAAAGCATGAAGAAAGATACTTGTGAATACCACTTCATGAAGAAGAGAAGGAGTGCACTTGTCGTTGCACTTAATAGTGATGGGTCACCATATTAAGGAAAAGTCGAAAGAATTCAAATTTGAGTTATTTGTCATGCCATAAATTTTTGTACTTAAACACACTCTATTTTTTTTTTTGAGATCTAGATAAATATGAATGTAACTTATTTATTTATTAATTATTATTTTAATCTTGATTTCAACAAATATATCACAAGTTTGTGAACATATCTCAATGAAATACAACAACAAGTTTATGCCCTTTTTTTTGTTTTACAAATCCATCTAGCTACTAGTAAAACTAGCAATGAAAAATTTTCTAGATATACTCTACTATTCTAACAGAATATCCTCCCTTCCTTTATGTCCAAATTTCATTGAAATCTATGATAGCAACATGAATAAACATAATAGAAATACTCACATTTTACCCCATATGAAATAAATCTAATACAATGATAAAAAAATATATATATATATATATTTTCTTTCTTGAAAATTAGTCATAATGTTTCAAGGAACTACACATCAACTCTAGTCAGTCAAAAAGATCCACTTCTTTACGAGCTTTTAATTTTAAAACTAGAACTACATATTTCTTTCCTTTTGTAACTATAGAGCATAATCGACCCTATATTTTTCCTTCTCTTTGCTACAACTTGCATTCTGATTTTCTTTGAGATACTATAAAAAAATAGAGTATTACAATTAATTGGGAGTCTTTCCTTTACATTGTTACAATGGAATATGTATTCTTGAACAAAGGGAGAACAATGACATCAACACTTCCTTCCACTCCTAAACTTTAAGATACTCCTAGATAACTTGCAATGGCTAGGGAAAGCTCACCTCCTAGTCTAGCCCTTTAGAAGGTCACCCCTGAGCTAGGAGAACTAGTTACCAAACTAGGGTACACACATACCACACACAAAACAAGAATATACATAAGCCAAGAAACACCCTTTACATTTCCAAGATTCACAATGACCTAAAATAAGTCAACAAAACAAAAATAAACACCCTTTTTCCAAGCTTGCACAATAGGCCACTCAAGGGCCCATTAAAGATAGTGGAGGTGTGCCAAACCCAAGAGGAGAAGCCAACAAGTAACCAAGTGTCATGCCTTCACAAGGCTACAAATTCCACATAAACAATACCATGCATTCACAAGGCTTCAAGATGCACATATCATTCTTCTCACAAATTCTCCCCTTATCATCCCCAAGTGTAAAATAAGATGTGGCACATGGAGCCCATACTCCATGTGTTTTCCCTATTCCCTCCAAGGGAAGAAACTCTATACCCATGGGATGGCCCAACTAAACCCTTCACACACAAGGCCACTAATTCCCTCCCACGAGTGAGTGGTCCTTGAACACCCATAACAACACACAAGGAAAAATAATAAGAAACAAATGCCATCCAAAACACCCATTGTATGCAAAAAAACAACATTTACAATACCACTTTTATAGCAAGAACATGAGTTACACAAGATGAGAAGAGAACCAAACTTGGTCCAAGCTATGGAAGGATGGTTGATGAAGAGCTCCTTTCCAATCCTCCAAAATTCTCTAACTCCTAAGCTTGTCTCCCAAAGTTGGAGAGTGGGTAATGGTTTTCCCAACCATGGAGAAATGCACTAAAAGGGCTTTACACATTCCCCATAATTCTCTTGGTGAAAGTGTGAGATCTCATTGGTCAATCTTCCAAAAATATTACAAGTTCTACTTTTAGAAACTAGAAAGGTAGCTTTAGAAAAAGGAAAAGGTCTTTTGCACAAAAATGGAAGGTTACCTAGCCAAGGTCATGCTTCCAAAACTTGATTTTTGTCCATCTTGGAAAACCATCTTTTGGAAGACCTCTAATTTCAACTAAGGGTTGTCCTATGGTTAAAATTGACCCTTACCCATATATATACCAAGTGGGCTTGCTAAAAGAGGCCTAACTTAGCCTTAGGTGCTCATATGACCCTCCAAAAACCCACCTAAAGTTTAGATACGAATTTCAATAGATTTGACCAATCCTAAAGCTCTCTAACCAAGTGGATCACATGGGAAGTCTAATAGGTTAATATGGTCAAGGTAGGGTTCACACGTTTTCTAGATGGACATGTCATACATACACATCACATGTTTCGAGTGACACCACAACTACACATCATAATACACATGACATTGTCCACCTAGGAATCGCACATTTACGAATAAGAAATAACAATTACACTCATGCAACAATACATATACACATAAAACACTATTACAAATGAGGTTTTGTCTATCAATAGATGCAACCTCGATTGACTATTTCATGTAAGTTTTGTTCTAGTTCTCTGAATTTAATTCCATGGACTTTCCTACACAACTCAATTAAAATATTAGGAGTCAAAGAAGTAATATACTTTATATATAAAACTTGTGGAAATTACAACATTCACTTCATTCAATTCACCATTCAACCAATTCAACTAAATTTACTTTTTTTCAATATACAATATACAACATAACTGATTCACAATAAAACATCAATCGCATCACCATAACTAATTTCCTAATTTTCATAATCATCTCATAGAAGAAATAGTCATCCCAATATTCTATCCTTTCAATTCAAATCATTGTTTCTCAATGTACTAAAAACAAACTAAATAATTCACCTCATAACCATAGTTGCATTATTTCAACTTAACTTTCGTAGTTAAATTTATCTTATGAAAACATAATCATCTCAAGCTAATGTCTTAACTAACACGATATGAATTCAACATTGAATTATCATCACAAGATTCTTGTCCAAAGGTCATAACATCTAGTGAGTCAACTATTTGGGATGCATGCAAAAGTAAGGTGAACATGTAATGCCCCGCCCGAAGATTCTTGGAAACAAGGATGAAATACAAGCCAAGAATATTTATTTTTAAGTATGAATGCACATGACAACATCATACAAGGATCACAACGATTGCAACGGAAGACTTCACCACAATCCCAGCAACCAATGAATCTTCGAACGCCACTACCAAACTGGCACACACAAACAAAGCCAACAACGACCAGGCACATGATGAGGGCTTGAAGAAATGACCACACATCAACAAAACACCTAGGTGGGGTAAAATGCAGAATCCTGAAATTTGGCTAAGCCTAAAATCTTGAAGCCCTAAAAATTGGCTAAGTCTGGATTTCTAAAGCCCTGAAATTTCCTAGAATCTTTATCTTATCTCCGAGAGGTCTAAAACCTATCTCAAAAGATTCGTCACATATATTAAAATATATCTTAAGTATAACTTATACTTAAACGATATATTTTAAACCCCAAAGGACTACAACAGAAACATGCAAAAAGGAATAGAAAGAAAACAACCTGAATCCAAAAAGAAACAACATAGGGTCAAAGAACACCAAAAAGGATATCCAAAACAACTCTCAAAAAGTTAGGATCAAATCGAAAAGTGCTCGCTGCCAGCTCGCGCAGGTTTTTACAAAACCCGTGCGATACTTTATTACAGCACTAAAAAGTATCACACAACATTTCTAAAGAAGGAGGGCAACACTTTCAAAGTTTGAGCGATACTTTTCTCAAGGGTGTGTGATACTTTCAGGGTATCGTATGACATTTCTCCAAAGGAGGTGCGATACTTTCCAGTATCACATGACACAGTTTCTATGGGTGTGCGATACATTTTTATGTCGCACCATGCTGATAAAATGTCACCCATAGAAACATGAAAACACTTAAGAAAAACACAAAAGGGGAAAAATAGAGAAAAACTGAGTTTAGAACCTCCACATCGAGGAGTACCAAATCCACGTAGATCGAGGAACGAACACTCAAGTGCATAATCAACAAGATGCCAAGATCAAGAAGGAGATACATCCATCTAAAACTACAGCAGAAAAGAACATACTGAAATAAACATCGCAGTGAACAAAAGTAACATCGCAATGTACGAAAATAACATCACAATAACAAAATGACCAAATTATGTACGCAGTTCCTCCCAACCATCAATAGCATCATAAGACCATCATGGGTCCTAGCCATCCCCCATGCGTAACATCCCATGCCACCGATCAAATCATCGATACTGTCGTAATAGGGACATCACTACTAAACATGCAAATAACCAAAAGCATAAGGAAATCTAACATGCTACTAGTAAAGCATCAGATAATCCTACAAGTAGATAACATCACCTATTACATGCTAAACATTGTAATAAGGAAATCTAACATGCTAAACCAATAAGCAATAGATAATCTAATACAGCAATTCACATCATCTAGGCATATGCTAAACATCATAATATGGGAATGCGTCAAATAAAATAACATCATCTAAACATGATATCCAAGCATTCCAATGAAAGCATAAATTGCAAGAAAGCATACTCTGAAACCTGAAGCATCAAGTGAAAACATCCAGCAACGGTCGCACTAGGATAAGAGATCGTCTTTGTACACCGATCCCTAGCAGTGGTGAAGGTAGCTACGTCTACCAACCACGTGGAACCCATAGGTCCACACCCGCCGTGCTGATGGAGATAAAGATCCAACCACAAAATACACAAAACAACATCCATGGCTAACACTCACGCCAAATAGTATGATGGTTGCAACCAAGAACCTAAGATAATGCAAGGAGTACAGGTCTTGGTCAGACACTCAAAAGGCTACTAAGTAGGGGCTGACATCATGGAGAGTCGCTTGGCATCCAAAAGCCCAAGCTAGTATAGGCAGCTACTCTTCTCAACAGAAGGCGCACAACCTAGGGTAGTAACTCTTCACGACGGAAGGCACACAACCCACACATTTTATTATCTTGTATTTATTACCACCCAATGTTTTAATTTAATTATCACTTATATAAAACTTCCTCTGCCAACCGAGGAATAGTCACCAGGTTGTAGGATAGAAGCCCCTCCATATGCTACCCTACCCTACCCATGCTCATCCTACGACAAGTGCTCGTGGGCATGCACACTCCCATTCCAACCCCAATGATCATAACTTTCGACAAATCCACAAAAGATTGGGCCTCACAAGTCACCCAACAAATGTACGCACACGTACTCGTGTGTGGCGCACCACCATCATGAAGGTCAAAACTCAAGGACAGGATGAGAACACAATGCAAAGAAAACACCCAACTGAAAGCAACATGGGAAGGACGGATTCTACATGAATCCCAAGGCCAATAAAACCCTACATCATGAAATCACTCAACTGGCCTCAATCCGAGAGTATGGATTCTACACGAATCCCAATGATGTAACAAGACCACACATCATGAACTCACTCAACCGACCTCAATCCGATAGTATGGATTCTACACGAATCCTAGCATTCATAAAACAAAAGCAAAGGTCTAAAAGAAACAATAACACTAGGTATGAAAAACACTCAACCGAACACAAAGTCCGGAGTACAGATGCGACACGCATCCCAATGCAACATAAAAGTGCAATAGTGGTCTGACTGATGTCCAAATAGATCATCCAAGTCCACAACCCACATTGTGCCAAGAAAACCTGAGAAAACATAGCGGCATGCAAAACGAGGTAAAAATTCCAAAATTTTGGAAAACTTTGAAATTAAAACCCATTTGACCTTTGGGCCCAAAAACCCCAAAAATTAAAAAATAAATGGAATCAGACACCGTAAGCAAAAATGGACAGCATAACGGTGCAAAATCCCAAACCCTCATCCCGAAAAATAGGGAAATGTTCATACCTGACCAACCGAGTAGAACTAGCATACAAAAATGGAGGGGAGCACTAGTTCTCAGCCTCCAAACAAATGGCTACCAAAAATAGAATCAAAAACATAGCAGAAACAATAAAACAGGAAAGCCCTACCTCACAGCCAAAAGGGCAAAACGAGAATCTAAACCAGAAAATAAAAAGCTCGCAGAGGTGGCTAAAAATCACGGCAATCCAAAGTTTCCCCAAGCTAGATCCAACAAGCTCAACCTTGCAATGATCCCACACCCATAGCTCCCACAATGAACAAAACAATAAATCCTCATGAAGAGGATTTTGGGTTTTACTCTCCAACTTTATAATTCAAAAGTGAGAAGTGAGGAATTAAATTCCTATTTGGATATTTATTCACTTTTAAAGTGAATAATCGATTAGGGCATTTAACCAGCCAACCTAGTTAAACTCTGAATCGACCCAAACAAAAATAGGCTATTCTTAGAAATAGGAATTCATCTATGACAAAGCTGCCAGAAATTAAAATAAATCAATTAAAAAGTCTGAAAAATCCAAAAACACATAAATCTCCTTAACAATTTTTGCAACAATGCGAAACTCTAAATGCACAGACACGCTCATTGGTCTAATCACATAATGCAAATGAGTTCGGATTTAATAATCACCGAAAGGTTTAAATTAAACATTTAATTAAGGATATGTCGACCATAAAAGGATGACATTGGTAAAATATGAAAGGCTGAATCACTAACTCCATGTGCCACTGTCAAGGATATAAATCCTGTACACTAAACAACACGATCAAGTGCAATTGCATATAATAACATAGCCAAAGCAATAAATGCATTAAATCACCTAATTTAACCATTTATTTAATTATATTAAAATAATCTATTTACATCACTCACGTTTGCATAAAGCATAACAATGCAGGAATGAAGTGAATAACCATAGCATTAAATCCATCACCTAACATAATCAGAGGTATGTCCAAATACTAGATAACCAGATATCATCAAAAAAACACACTGTCATCTCAAAATGGCATCGTCATGCAATATGATTAACCAAACAGCATAGTAGTCTAATATCTATGATACTGAAATCAAAGTGTAGCATCTAACCCTCGAGTCGTCTCAAATGTAAATCATCACATAAGGAACACATAACTCTCAGATCAAAATATAACAAGATAAATGTCTGCAACACATAACCAAAGAATCCAACAAAAAGGCACTTCAAACACATAAGCAAACATAGTCATAAACATGACTAATCACTGCTACAGGAACCTAGTCTAGTGTAGCATGGTAAAAAGTACACAGTGCAATCTTTGCACACATCTCAAAGTAATCACGGAACAACCTCATGATACCACATCGATCCTGGTAAGCACTGGCACAAACCTTAGTGAACCATAAATCAAATTATAATCTCATAGATCAGTCAAAAGCATAATCAAAGCAACTAATACAAAAACATAAATCCAAACACCTCGACGGTGTAGACCACTCAGGGTCACAATCATGATCCCATCACAACAAAAAATCAGCAAGATTGCATCCATAAGGATGACGCACAGAAGTCAAATGGGAGAGGAACTACATCAACATAAGTGTAATAGTCAATCATCTAGTAAAATCCTCATATCATTTGTTGTCCACCTATGTCAAGTTAGTCAAATTCATAAAATAGTAAAATATTGTAATTTAACAATCGACAACAAATATTCTCATAGCATTGCTAATATAATGGTTCGCTTGACAAATTAAACATCATACATTATTTTGACCATACAACCTCTTCTTGACCTAATACAATTTTCCTAATGTTTCTTTCATGTCCTAGAAACCATATGCATATAGCATGAATATATGATAGTAAACATCATTCAAGAAATCTTAGCATTTTCTCAAAACCTTTATGTTATCAATTCATAACTCACACAATAGAATAAATTAACACCTTTCTAAGGCAATTCCCACCTAAAGTTACATGTACATGTAAGTAACTTTTGTGTGTCACTGTCTAATAACATTTTAGCATATAACATCTAAATTAAATTCTCTCAACCATTCATGTTTCATCAACATGTGACCCATAGTTCATTTTTCACAAAATAAATTCCACATAATTTACCTATAAGACGAGTACACAACATCCTTCATAACATAATTTCCAATTTAACACAGATTCCAATACTCGTATTATCATAGGAGTCACATTAACAATTCACAATCACAGGCACTAATGAACTGTAACATCATCATCATGATATACGAATTAAAGTCTAAACAATGTGGAGGCCTTGACATAAAGACTCTAACATATCAATCTTATACTATCCAAAGATGAGTAATAATAATGAGAATAATGAAAAGTTGTATCACCTACGATTAGGTCCTCATAATTTATCAATTGAATGGCAAGAAAGAATCCTATAAGTCTTCTTAATGACATCCTTATGAAAATCTTCCACATGGAGACAATATGTGATTCCCAACCATATTCTTGAGGAATGTTATCAATAATCTCTCAATGCCACATCTCATCTCGCATAACTAATCTTTCAATCCCTCTAACAAGGATACATTCACTAAATTAGGGTTTATTAAGTGCATAAGAGGAGGGGTCTTACATTATTTCTAACAAGAGCAAGTCATCAAGGACACATGGCACCTATGACTCTTGTACGAACATGCTACATCCAACAAGAGCGACATACTACTACAACAAGAAGTTGAGCTAGTAGTAGGGATGAGAATTCAAATTTTGAATTCGCAAATTAGGGCTTCCTAGAGAAGGAAGAAGAAAGTATAAAAGAAGACAGTCAAAAGAGAAAAGGTTAGATTTTCGAGTGATTGGCTATAGAGTCAGAAGAGTCGAGCTAATTGTAATCTCAAGTTGTAAAGGAGAGTGACGAGAGAATTCATATTTGAAGGGTTAATATGTTGAGGAGAAATGAGTAACCTTAAACAACACAAGGTTTATCATGTGCAAGAGCAAGGAGAGCCAAGTGCATAAGTGATTAAGGTCTGAAGTTGCAGAGCCAAGAGAAGGCAGAGCATAGTTCTAAATGGGTCAAGAGAGATGAAGAAGTATCTATTTCAAGAGAAGTGTAGTAGCTACTTGTTAGATAATTCCATGTTATTTACTAATCTTTAGAACAACAAATCCCATCGAGGTTAGACCCTAATAGGTTCTTTGTACTAAATCTCCTAACAAGATGACACATTAACTTGTGTTCTAAAGTCCGTTAACCAGGTTGCTCCTAACAAGGCAAGCCTTTAATAGGTCTTATCAAAATCTCTTAATCGAGTGACACCTAATAGTGTCTTCATAATCTTCCAACAAAGATAAGCTCTCGATTAGGCGCACTTCAGAAGAGTGCAAGCTTTGTGAGGATCGACTCACACACCATGGTTTTCACCCTAGCTGGGTTTCCACAAGATAAATATTGTGCTATGTGTTTCTATTTTCGTGTTTATTTTTTGCTCCCCCCTCCCCCTCAGTATATTGACCTGTGGTAGGACCAATAGGGCCAACATTGTCAATGCCTTTCATTTTCACATACTATCAAGTCTTTTTAATTAAATCTTCTTTTTTATCATCAAATATAATGTTTTATCCTTTTGCCATATTCTCGTGCATTCACATAATTTTCTCTTTTTTCTCTTCACATCCACTTCATGTGCCCTTTATGTGCAAGCAATTGTAGAGGCACATATTGAATCTTTTGGATTTTCTTTGGTGATGATAGTCCTATTCCTATCTTGAGGGGAGCTTTATAATTTTATTTGGATAGTTGAATCAAATAAAATCAAGGCAACAGTCCCTTATATTTATCAACTTGATGAAAAATCCTTTTCATATTTTTGCTTAATCAAAACTTTCACATGTAAACTCTTACCCTTGTCCTCTTGAATTTTATTTTTTTTAAATAGTTATTTTCAAACATGTAATTAGTGCATTATGTGACAAATATATTTCACTGCATTTTTGCATGATTTTTAAATGAACCCTTTTCTTGTACTTGAAATATATTTAATTTCTATATTAACTACTTGTTTACTTTGACGTGCATCCACAAGATAATTTTCATGAAGTTGAAAGTGAGTGAAAAATATATTGTTGAAAAGTATATAATCATGCCCTTTCCTTGACATTGTGGATCTACTTTGACCACAATATCAACTCTACATTGGATCTACTTGTGACTAGCCTACAAGTGGCATTACTTACCTAAACTTGCTTATAAAATAAACATCCCAGTCAAATTTATTAGTCTACATCCATTTATGGAGTCAGAACATTCCAAAGCTATCACCTTTCCCTTCATAAGTTTAATCCCTGAACCCATTATTCACTTGGCATTAGGCGTCTTTGATTGTTTTTAACTTTTTATAAAGTTAAATCCATTTGGAAATTTGGAATCCTTTAAATGAGTAAAATATCTAACATTGATTTATTAATATGAAATATTTGCAAAGGGTGATCCAACTGCAAACATTGTTTAAGTCGTTATACTAACATTTTAGTTTGTACCCATGTATTATTGTATAATATAATGGTATAAAGTATGTGTTGGAGTACATTTTATCATTGATTAGAACTAGTGTTGTTGTAAATTTATGTTGTACAACTCAGAAGGAATAATAATATTATAATAAGAATGAGATTTTCTTTCGCACTGAGATTGTTTAGTGATTTTTTGAAAAAAACTAATTATAATTTGTGAATCTAAAATTAGTGTAATTTGTAGGTGTTAATATTTGTTCTTTTTAACCCTTTTTAATTAGAAGTGTTTTTAATTTTGTATACATGTCAAATTAGAAAACATTAATTTAATATCAATGCATTTTCAAAGTCATCGAAATGGAATTTTGGAAACATACAATTTTGACATGACATTGTTTGTTATTGTCCAATAAATAGCCAAACTTATTTATTGCTAGGTACAAGTTTATGTAATAAGCCTAAATGTTGAGTGATAATTTGTATTTCTTTAAATTGAATACACATCATATTTGTCATAATGAAAGCAAAACTTTTTGGGGAAAAAAAAGGTATTATAATGGATTGTAGCCCAATGTTTGAAGAATGTAGCTATGAAGAGAAGCTTTTCCACATATATAGAATCCATTTTTTTGTACATTTTGTGTAGCACTAGGATTTCAAAGGAGAAATATGAGTTGTGAAAGGTCGGGGAAAAGATTGGAAGAAAGTACCTACATTCAGAGAAAACCAAGAAAGGCTGAGAAATCCTAGCGGAGAATGAAAAGGTAAATGGTTTTGCAAATCAAAGGAAGTATGTGCTAGTGAGTACAATGCACAATAATTGACAAGCTTACTACATAAGATTAGCAATGATATTGTCAAGCTACAAATTAAGAGATTAAGAGAGTGCAAATGTTGTCCCATCAAAGGAGTCGAATCTGACATTCATTCTAGTGTGTGCATGTGAATTAATCATTCCTTTTTTGAGAGAGCATGAGCTGAAATCCACTGTCATAGTAAACTACATACTTTGGTCATTCCTAATATCAAATAGGATAGTGCTTTGTTGCACAAGCATCCATAGACCTGAAGATGATATTGTCTCAATTTCCACATGACATTGCTCTACTACCTATTGGGTGTTCATAGCCCCATTAGAGTTGCATGCATTGCCTGTGTTTTTTGAACCTTCCACTTTCTAGTCATTTGTCTTGTAGAAATACAAACATTGAAGTCATTTCTAGGTTGGAAAGGTTTTTTCAAGGAATGACCTTTTGATTTCTCACTTAGTATGATTTTGTAGATCAATGACACACTAATTCACATAAGTATTTATTGTATACTTATCCAAAGATATAAAGAATTATGTCTCTTCTATTTGATGAGATGCATAATAAGTCTACGCAGGTGATGTAAAAGTTAGTAGGGGTGATGTAAATGTTAGTAGGCCAGTAATGTCCAGCAAAATCCTATGTCATAAAGAGTGTGAGAAAAGGCCACCTTTTTGGTGACCATAACTTGGATGGACTCATCGTGCGCATTGTTAATATAATCAAATGCCCAAAATTGACTATGAAGCAGGAGAGTTGTGTCCTTGGCTAATTGCCCTAGTTTATGAAGATTGGTTTCATCGATTTTTTGTCGTAACGCTAATATTTTGAGCATGTGGGATGACTAACAATAATTTTAGAAAATATTGCAGCAATTTATCATTAACTTTGTACCCTTATATTATGAATAACTAAGATAAAAATTTTGCAAAGAGACAATTTCATAACTCATTTCCATTTATTCCTATTTAACATAAAAAATAGATTGGAATTTATGTTCTCGTAAATATTTAGTATTTATTACTATCAAGAAAATGCTAGTTTTGCATCCCTAAAATAGATATTTTAACAACAAATCTTGACAAGCAAGCCTTTTTACATTGGGTTATTGATTTCCTTTCGCAAGTTGCCTCCAAATTGTCATGTTTTGAAAATTGATGTAACAAAATATAAATAATGCATTTATAAATATTGAGAAGACATTATCGCAGTAGTGTAATATATCTGATTTTAAAGAAGCAAACTTAACCTTATATTTCTCTTTTACTTGCTCAATATAGTGGTGAGCTAAGAGCTTTGTTTAAATTAACACACCTTGTAATTTGATTTATCAGAACTAGAACTGGCAGAACATTTTGTTGCTTGGAGCTACAAGAATAGCGAAGAAAGGACAAGGATAAATCCAATGCCAAGCAAATGCTAATGGAAACCGGGTTTGAATTTTGCTAAAGACAGAACCACAGGCAGACAATAATGCTGCATAGGAAGCGACAGAGCTCAAATTTTGATATTACGTAGGAGCTCGTACTTTGTTTCTTAAATATGTAATTATGGGTTATTGTGAAGATTGTAAAACTTTTAAGTAGTAAATGTCTAGAAAAGAGGAATAGCTTATAGATGTAAATAAGCTATAAAAAGGGAGGAAAGAAATGTAAAGGTGTGTGAAGAGTAGCAGAGGTAGATGATAGATGGACTTACTGTACTTATGATGTAATATAATTATATTTTTAATTAATATTAATATTAAAAAAACTATTACCATCTGAAAAAACCTACTAGATAATAAAGAAACAAACAATACAAACTTTCAAACTTTTCAATGTAAACATTGCAGTAGTACTTTTCCATACCTGAACTACCTTACCCATCATTAATTTAATCCCTTGAACCCATTCGTCATTGAACTTTAAATTAGACTGCATAAAGAATGAAGTAAGTCATATTATAAAACAGAGAAATGAACATTAGTTTTAATTGTTTGGGACACCATCCCAAGCACAGTACCTGTTTGTGAATACTTTAGCAAAGTCCGACATTAAAATTTTGTTGTAAGCAAATTCTAAAAATCAATTTTTTGATTCATTCTTCTAGAATTTAAATCTGTTTTAAATCATTTTTGCTGTGTCATCAAGTCATTCAAGTATGTATCCAAGTAAAATGCACCTCTTATCCTTTAGCAAAATCAAACATCCAACATTAGAAGATCGGGTCTCCAGCGAATTCTAACGAACATTTCTTTCTGGAGTTTTCAATTTCGACAAATTTAAATCCAGTTTCAAACCAATTCAGCACTTATCTAAACGCCAATTTACTTGCAAATCGACATTAGGCAAAAATCACAGACAAATATACTAAAATTTCAATTATGATAAATCAGTTCCCTGTATACTCGAAATCATTTCCAAAAAACCACCAAAATATACAATCATTTAGTTTCTCTGCATATAACTCTGCATTTGTTTCTTTTGCGTATTGACCTGTGTATTTGATTGTGCCCTCTCTCAATATATTTCATGTAAGGGTGTTTATATATTTACCCTGCCAGGAGCAAACATTGGTCCTTCATTATTTGTCACAAAATTAAAGACTATTACTCAGATTTCTATCGATGGCACTAAACATGTACATCAAAATATCTATATATAATTATCTGTCGAAGTCTGTCATATTTGTGTGCATACGGGTCTCCCTCTTCAATTCGCCCTTGTAAATTCCGCATTTCATCTTTCAGAATTTCCTCCAAACCAGTGGGTGCTCTCTCCTCAATTAGATCCACAGGAATTTGTCAAAAAAAATACTGTACAACAAATTTTAGGCCACTGTTAATCCACTGAGTCTCGGTCTTCTCTCTGCCTGTACTAAAATGCTGTCTGACATGTATTTCCTTTTATTTGAAGAGGAAGATGGTTGTCTCTTCAGAATGTGAGATCTGAGCCTCTCAACATCTGATGATCGCACAGGCTTCAATATGAATTCCTCTGCACCTCCTGACAGATACCTGTGTGCATAGCCACAAAGATTAACAGAATCAGAATCATTCATTGTGAATTAGTTCATTTATGTTTGCAAGGATATGAGTATGATCATTAAATGATGGCATTGCAATTCTTATCAAAGATTCAAACTCTTTTCAGTTTCATGTTGGAGGTCTTCATCTCTAACCTCCCCAATTCATATTTTGAACATCAATTCAGTTAAAAGTCATTTACACTCAAATTCACAGAAACAAAAAGCCACTGAAAAACCAATAAACTAAAATCTCAAATCTCATAAGGTTAGTGAGGTCTGGAATCAAGGTGATACATTTTCAATCTCGATCAGGGGAAAATCTCGCTCTCGAGCAGTCTGGTTCATAACTAGACTGATAATTCCAATCAAAATCATTTCTACCCAACTCATATCTTGACTCAATAACCCCAATCAAGATCATTCAAATTCCATTTGAAAAACATAAAAAACATCATCTTCGAAAACGTAAAACTTAAGGAAGGCTAATGTGATCGAAATCCTATTATTGGAATGAACTCCTGCCAGATATCAACTGACCTCCTCAAATCATAACTTGGATCGATGACTCCAATGATAAATCATTTACACCCAATTTAAAAAACACAAAAGAACCTTCAAAACCCTAAACTCCTGAAGGCTAATGCAATCAAACTTAAATAACAATGCAATGGAAAGATAGCTCTTACCTTCTTGTTCGTGACTCCTCATTCTCTGAAGACATGATCACTACGGGAATATCCATGAGCGCTGATGACTCCTGTTACATGAAAATTTTTCCAGAGATTGAAAAATGAGTACCCATTTCATTTTGCATATTCCCAAATGAACTTGAAATTTTCAAGCAGACTAGAATGATCATGAACAAAAAGAGGGACTAAATACCTTGACTCTCCTAAGCAAATCATAACCAGTGAGCCCCGGCATATTATAGTCGGTCACTATCATATTCACCTTAATTTTCTGCATCACAAGACGCACAAAGAAGGATTCAATCAAAACTGAAAGGAAGAGAGCAATTCCAAAACAGAAACCCATAAACTGCCCAAGGAACTTGGATTCAATACATACATCAACATTGAGACCTTCACAATCATCTTCCAAACCCAGAAATTCCAGGGCTTTTCTCACACAATCAACACTCGTCACTGCCAAAACCAGCAAAAGAATTCATCAGAAAATAGAGCATCATCTAACCCTAAAAAAATAAATGCCCAAATCTCAGAATGTACAAACAACATCGTATTTTCAGTTTATTAAAAAATTTACCTTTGTAAGAAGAGTTTCCCAAGAGGCGTTCGATGATTTTTCTATCCACGGGACTGTCATCAACAGCAAGTACATGATATTCAGACGCACTGGCCTCTCTGTGATTCTGCCCCATTTTCCCTTCAAAATTTAGAGAACTAGTAGTACAAATTCTACGGCCAACTAGTACCGATAGCCAAGAACACCCTTAAGATCCCTACTGATTTGCCCTTTTCATAAACCTGATCAATTTCTCCCGCTCAAATCTGAATCCACTAAATTTCCCCCACCAGATCTCCCAAATTTTCAATATAACCCCAATCTAAGCCCCAATCTCTCCAGATCGAACCAAACTCGACGAAATTCGATACAGATTTGTGCACCCACTTAATATTTTCGACCAAATTTTGGTTACCCAAAATATTTCTATTCAGATTTGAGAACCCACTCCCTGATTCAATCTTTTACCCACCGATCCAAATGCTCTGATCGACTAAGTTATCCAGATAGAAGACCTAAATAGCGCTTATGTGGGTAGGAAGCAAAATAATTTCCAGATTCTACTTGGGATGGAAGAGGATATGTGATTGTAAGGATCGAATCTTACTGTATATAATGACGCAGGCGGTAATCTTACAAAATCTGCGTACTGACAAGATCTTACGGTCGATTCAGTGTGATTGAACAGTTCCATACCTATCTTTTTCGTTAAGTCTCCCGTATTGCAGAGAATATTTGATATGATTTAGCTGTGAAAATAGTTGGCCCCTCAATCTTGAGAAGATCTGTTCGGTCCTTATGACGTCGGATTTTCAAAGACTTTTTGATCTTAGAAATGTACGCCCGATTTGCCAAGATTTTGTTGCCCCCTGAGGAAGGATTCCGCGTAGGCTAGCACAGGGATGGATGGTTACTTTCTCGAACTAATCAAGAAATCGATTTGTCGGGGGTTTTACTCTGGCCAGAGAGTACAATGGACCTGGTTTCGAGAAATACTAATTATAATCGAAATTTTTATATGATACTAAAAAATTAATGTTTTTTGAATTTTTTATGTTTTTACTTTTATTTGTGTCCTATTATATTTTAAATTTATAAAATTTGTTTTGAGGAATGTCAATGATTATTATGCAATGGAATTTATAATTCTAATAAACGGCATAGTTTCTAATATTTCTAGTTTGTTGATAATTTTAAAAAAAAATTCAAAAATGATGGTTTTATTAGAATAATTAAGTAATCATATATTCATCAGCTAAGGATTTGGTTTTATTGGCAAGAGTTTCTTATAATAAAGCAAGATAACACTAGTGTAGATATCTTAAATAAATCTATCTAAAGAAATGCCCGTAGATATCCACTACAAATAATTATAATTTAATTTACTACATATAAAATAATTTATATTTCATTTATCTCCATTTATTTAGATTTTTACTAATTAAGATTTTTATTTTTATTTCTTAAAAATGCATGATTTATTTCTTCGAATATTATAATTTAAATAGACTTTATGTGGTACTTATTAAATTATTTTAAAAGTATATTTCATTTATAATAAGATTTAAACTTTTGACATGTGGATGGTTGTCAAATTTAACCAAGAAGAATAAAATTTAACATTAACACGGTCACACCATCTCACTCCCCCATTTGCCATTGTAGAATGTCTATCGGTGTTAATTAGATTCATGTAGCTTTAAAAAAATTAAAAATTAATAATGTATTTGATCATAATAAATCTTTTATTACTAGAGCTAAGGAAGCAAACAAGGATAGGGCTACTTTATATGGTGTTATCCAATAGCCAGACATGTTCAATATCTAATACATAAGTTATCATACGTGACAAAAATATCCTTGTAATGCTTTTAGCACTAATTTGTGAATTGGGAAGTCTAGATTTCTCATTAATACCTTGCACTCTGTAGGAGAATTGTAAAATATTTATCCATTTTTTTTATTGGGGCAAGGCTAGGCCTAGGGCTCTTTCCCACCAGCGGCCTTAGTATGTCAAGGTGTAAATAGGTTTAATATTAATAATAATTAAAATTGGCTATGGCTTTGTACCTATCAAAAAACAATCAATCTTTTGAATTTAGAGTTTAGATTAGCTAATGTAATAATTGACAATTGTATATTGGTGTTAAATGGGTATGCGGAAGAGGCATGGAAGATTAGTTAGGAAAAAATTGATCTATTTGATGCAATACATTCGTGAAATACATTAGGTCAATTAGTAAGCCATTTAGGAAATTATATTAGTTGTGTAACAAAGGTCTCGATGGAAAAGTGATAGTTTCAAATCAACTATGTGTTAACATATGAGGATTCCAATATGACTGAAACAAAACTTTTAGATCAGTAAGCTAGGGGAAAATCTCGAGTAACTGTTAGGGGGTTCAATAATTATGATTTTTTTTGTCATTTTTAACCCCCTATTAGTAATATTAAAAGAGCCATAAGAATTTTACAACACATGGACCAATAGTTTATCACACATGTGCTAATTGTAAGGAAACTTGCAACAAAAAATGCAATTGTTTCCATATAACTCATAATAGATATGAAATAAATATGCAATTAAAATCCACATGCAAGATAATAGACAACCATACCCACAAAAAATGTGACACAAAATATAACTTGGGAAACTCTCATTGAGGGGGGTTAAAAACCTAGCCTCCAAAAGCATCCATCACCATGTATTATTCAGCAAAAACACTATTGCTATACAACCATGGAAGCCTTCAAAGTCATACTCACAACCAAACAATCCATGTGAAAAACCATAAATCCACACATCTCATGTCATGCTTCTAACCTTCACAAATGCTCCCTTGCCAAGCTTTGTCTTGCTTAACTTTCATTTTTGTCTTTTTCCCTTTTGTCTTGTCTCTGCAACTACCCTTGTGGTTGTTTATATAGTAGCAAGTCTCACAAAACTACCAAGTGGTATTGCATAAACCATATGCTAAAACTATGTGCTACCTAACCCATTGACCCATATTTAATATTGGACATTTAAATTTTTTTTTCAAGTATTAAATAATTATATCAAATACTATCATAATGTTACAATACAACTCATCAACTATATCCCATGGGAATCTCTCCATCTAAGTGCTCCTAAGTGCAAGATTACACACTAAAATAAAATAATACAACAAAACAATCTTATGTGATTTGTGCAACACACATAATCTCAACAATCTCCCACTTGTTGTATACATTATATAGGGTCAATATGTAGCCATGTGAATGAACAAAGAAATAATCCCTCCTAGCACATCCATCGTCATGGATCAAAGTACACCAAGTGCTCCATCCTGATACCCACAACAAAATCAAAGTATTTATGAATGATCTCACCTTCTAATATGCCACTACCATCGGACATACATAGAAGTCGTCTACAGAGAAAAAAACCCAACCTGTCACATAAGAATATCGTAAACTTTTGTACCAACTAAAATGTCAAGCACAAACACCTGATCTAAAGGTAATCACATGTATCCATAGTTGTCAAAATTCTTAGCTGAAATAACACCCATAATAAGTGTCAAACCCATCCATCCATACCTCCAAAAGCATACCAAGTGAATCTCACATCATTAACATATCTGATCTATAATCTACAATCACAAGCCTCAAGAACAATATATGCCACATATACACCAAGAAGATCGGGTAATGCAAAAGATGATTTCAAATTTGCAACCAATCCACTCACAACATCTCAAAGAAGTGAATCCATATAGTCTCAACGACATCCACAATACATAAAATAGTAACCTACAAGAACAAATCTCATAACAAGTCTCCAACACTCCCAAGTTCTCCACAATCAATAAAGGAAAGAGAAAAAGGAACAACCATGTCATCTCTCACATGACATACATGAACACAAACCAGTGATCACAACATCCAACCAATCTGAAATCAAATGTTAGTGAAACTAAAAATTCAGAAAGATAACCAAGACCAAAGAGAAACCATGCAAATCACAACATGTGTCATGTCATTCTACACACACCTCTAGATGATAATCTCCTCAGCAAAACCCCAACCAAGAAGCCACAACACCCAAACCATACCATATAACTAATCATGGATGTAAGTATCTCACAAGAAGATGAAACTCATAAACCATTCCTAAATCAAAGAATAACCATTCCTAATCCAAGGAATATGCCCAATATAAAACCATCTCTCAAACTCAACTAGCATAATAACATATGTACAAAGAGATAACCAATGTTAAATCATCTCTCAAATGAACCCTCCAAAACTAACTCATGTACCATAGCTCAAGATCTACATCAATGAAAGACAGTCACAACTATAATACCCCTAAAAGAAATAATGGGTTATACCTCTCAAGTTGTAAACCACCGAGTAGACCAAGAGTGGGGAATGAGAATGCTCATCAAGATATCCAAGTCTCCAACCAAGACTCATCTAAGAAGAATCTCCTCTCGAGTCCATATCAAGTGAATGCTTCTCAGACTTCCTGATGAAGTCATCAATCATCCCAACAAATACTTCTCTAATCCAAGAGAAATTAGCATCACCACTGTCTCTAAGTATCCATGAGCACCTGTAACCAATCAATCCATACCAACTCCAAATGCAACATAGCAATATCATGAAGTATCTAGCAAATGATCAATGTACTCAGTACTAAGAAACTAAACCAAAATCAATGTCAAAGTTCCAACCATGACCTCAAGAACAAAAACATGACAACATGATCTAAACCATCTCAATCAAAGAGATAACATGCTCTATATGAACATACCATAACATGTTAAAACTCTAAATGTGTTTCAAGACTATACCATGATATAATAATGAAACCATCTTAATACCAAGGATGACATGCCAAATAAAAGCATAAAGCACACCTTTACCAAGAATCTCATAAGTCCTCTAAATGCAACCATCTCCACATATCATGAAGAACCATCTCCACACACCATAAAAATAACCAAGAACCTCATGAGCCCTCAAAATCTAATAATATACACACACCAAGAAGAACCATTTCCACACACCATTAAGAACCAAGTGCACCGTTCAAATGTCAAAGATGCTTCTGCAACAACATGATCTAAGAAAAACCTCCAACATCTGTAAACACTTAACAAATATTTCAATGCCAAAAATTCTCACTCAATTTTGGTACCAAGTCACTCATAACATCATAAAATCCATCTCCTACAGAAAGATTCTCTAGGTCTACACACACAACCAAAGTGTCAGTACCAAGTGAAACCAAGAAGATACAAACCAAACTATGAATTAATCCTACAATATCACCTCATCACTACACAAGCTCTCACTAAACTGTGTATCCAAGCTATCCATGACATTATGATGGGAAAAAAACCATCATCTAACCATGAAAATCAATTAAGACATCAAACCATCAAAGAATTCAAAGTGTACATCACGAACTCCTCAAAAGAAATCAAATAACCATGATCCTCAACCAAGAAGATATACCATCATAACCAAATTAGGAATCCAAACCATTAAACATCAAGGATGTACCTATATATCCAATCACGTCATTCCAAAATCTATGACACCATGATCACATGCATGAACTGAGCAACTAACTCTCAATGTGTCCAACCTGTCAACATAAATAGTCAATTTTAATCCTCCACCATGACTGTACTTGGTAAAATATCTTGTCCCTTCTACATGAAGAAAAAATTAGCAAATCATGTGACTAAAGGGCATGAACAACCCAAATCCAAGCCACAAATATGAATATGCATTACTAATGAAAGATCAATGGGTAAAGATAGTGCATATCCAAGCCATAAATGTAACTTGTAAGTATAGACCACTTACAATACTACACAACTTGTAGACTCAATAAGTCATCATACATATCAAAACCAAACACTAGTAGCCATATCATCATAAGACCAATTTGAAATATAACATGAGTCTACAATGACATCAAACTCCAAATCTTCAAAATATACAATATCATAAACTCACAATGTTACCACAATCAATATTATCATAGACCATTTAGATCAATATATCACTAAATAAATCATGTTGAACCTGCACCAAATCTAAATAAATGTGTAGAACTCTCCAAGAACTTTTTGTTGACTACCCGATGTCTAAAATCTGACTCCATATGCTCAAGTCATGCCCTAATACATGTTTAAAATTAATACATCTAACTCTTGGGCTCTTAAAACCTAATAAAATGTCAAAATCATAAAATCAAACCTACACCATGTTGTAGTGATTTGAATTAGATTTCCAACGATAGTAAGAAGTCCAAAATTTGATATCCTAAATGAAAGTTATGGTCGTTTTACCAAGACAATCTTTTTACCATTATCATTGTATTTATTGTGACAAAAATTTCGACAGGATTAAATTTGATGGCCATCACAGGCTAAAACTAAAAACATTTTTGCATTTTTTATCAACATGGCCAAACTAGGATATATTATATATCAAAATTTATGTAACTATTGACCCAAATCCAATGGTAAGGTATGTTTTCACCTAGGAGGTCATTTCTGGAAGCTCCCCCTAAAATCCTCATTTAAATAAAACATCCAAAAAAGACTTTTGACCAACAATTTCACATGCCCAAAATCTTTCAACATCCCATCGTAACAACAAATAAAAAATCGTCAGATATGCAGTAAACAACTTACAAACCCATATATATTTTCCTTTGTTTTATCCTCTCATGCATTCCCATGGATTCAATCTAGGGTTACAACAATAAAACCATAATTCTAATACCACTTGTAAGGAAACATGCAACAAAAAATATAACAATTTTCAGATAACTCATAATAGATCTTAAATAATATGCAATTAAAACCCACATGCAAGAGAATATACAACATACCCACAAAAATTGTGACACAAGATATACCTTGTGAAACCCTCGTTGAGGGAAAAAAAAAAGGTCTCCAAAAGCATCCATCACCATGTATTATTCAACAAAAATATCATTGCAATACAACCATGGAAGCCTTCAAAGCCATAGCCACAATCAAGCAACCCATGTGAATAATCATGAATCCACACATCCGATGTCATGCTTCCAACCTTCACAAATGCTCCCTTGGCTAACCTGTCAAGCCTTGTCTTGCTCAACTATCCTTTATGTCTTTTGCCCTTTTGTCTTGTCTCTATAACTACCCTTGTGGTTGTTTATATAGTAGCAAGCCCCACAAAACCATAGTACTACATAAACCATGTGCTACCTAATCCATTGACTCCACATTTAATACTGGACATTTAATTCTTTTCCCTAATATTAATTAATTACATCAAATATTATCACAATGTTTCAATGTATCTCATCAATTATATCCCATGGGAATATCTCCATATTACATGTCCATGTAGGTGCTCCTAGGTGCAATATTACATAATAAAATAAAATAATACAATATAACAATATTATGCAATATGTGCAACACACATAATATCAACACTAATAGTCGATCATTTTATCTTTTTGGTTGGTCATTAGCCCATGTGTGCACCACTATTAGTACATTTAGTAGTGACTACTAAGACACTTGGCCACAAGTACTGTCATTTTTTAGTGAATGAATGTTGGTTTAAGAACATAGCAAGTATCAAATGACACTTTGAAATTGTTATTTTTATACCACTCTGTGTTTGGTGATCTCTATAGAGAGATTAGTGAATACCCAAAAGTTGAAACCTTAGTTATCTAATTTGCAATTTAGGAGCTCTAGGTGCATGAAGTTAGCCTAGGCAACTAAAATGGGGACTTCCCCTAATCAAGTTTTTCCATTAATAATAGGCTCAAGTTATGTTTAAAATAAGAAGGAATAAGGAGGGAGAGATGGAAGGAGAAGAGCAAGAGTAAATGAGAGGGCTAATAGTACAGAAGCACCCCCTATAGAATTTGTAGTCAACAAAAAATATTTTATTTCTAGTTTGTATACTTCAATTTTAGTTTTGTTAACTTGTTTGACAATTCTCAAATATGTATTCATTTTCCATTTTGTTTTGACAAAAGTTGGAGTTACAGTTGCTTGACAAAAATGTGTATAAATTGTGGAAGCATAAATAGTGACATAACTATTTGACAAAATCACTCAAGGAAGGTTAAAATTTGGGAACATGCGCAAAAGGAATTATTAAAAAGGAATTTCCAGATTTTAAATAGAATATGAAGAGGTGTACATTAAGGAGAAAATACAAGTTTTGCATAGCAATTAGGGGAAAAGAATAGACACCCACGCACCCTTACTTTGCACACTTGTGAATCCTAAACAATGTGATAGATTTTGACTATTCTTCTTGTTGTATTTGTATACAAGTTTACTACTTAAAGCTAAGGTTCAACTTTTGGATATTCATGGATCTCTTTGTAGAGACTGTAAAAACCAAGTAGTCAGAAAGTGGTCATTTTAAAGTGTTGCTCGATACCCGCTATGTTCTTTCACCAATAGTTATTCACTCATAAAGGCCAATACTTGAGGCCAAATGTCCCAATAGTGGTGTGCAAATGGGTCAAGTACCAACCATATTCTAAAAACTAATTGGCTATTAATATATGTGTTAACATTTTTGGGGCTCCTTGGATATTGGTAATTGGTGGGTTAGCATTAAAAAAAGGTGATGACTATTGGACCCCCCATCGGTTATTAGTACTCTTCCCCCAATACAAAAAAGAGGAAGTATCAAATGTTACATGGGTGAATAGAGCTCTCAATAGAGAAAGAGTGACAATTATAGGGAAGAAAAGAAGTCATTGATGATTGTCATAAAAAGAAGGAAAATATAGAGAAATTAGGAGAGAAAAGAAGACCATCACAATAATTTAGAGAATGTTGGGATGATGATGATGTGCGACAAGATTGTTGGAGTTGAAATGATTGAATCATCGTACTAGTGTTGTCATTTATTAAAATAAGATGATATGTAGCTCTTGGATCAACTATACTAGCAGAATATCTACCAATGGCACACGAAGATGGAGCGAGATTTGGTGAGATCAGAAATTTGAATTTTGCATTAGGTGGTTCTGTCCAGGATGGAGTAGAGAAGGGTTATGGGGCCTGCTAGGAGGACGATGACCAGGGGAATAAACCTACCTCTAGGAATGAGGGCCCATGTGAACCAAGGAAGGAGCCCAGGAAGGATGCATTGAGATCTAGTTGAACTATGTTGGGCCCACACTCTGCTTGAAAAGTCCTCGATGTGGTTCTGAATAGTTGGTGGTCTTCTCTTTTTGGTATCAAACCCATAGGTAAGTCTTCCTTCCTGGAGATAAAGGATGTTTCAAACAAGGAAAAGGGGCAATATGCTATATTGACTCCCGATGAACTAGTAGACCATAATATTGCTACTATGACATCTTCTCTAGTTGGGAAGTTCATTAGTTCATGGTCGAATAGAGATATTGTGTGGGCCTGTGCTAGAAACAATGGGACCTAAAAGGTCATGTTGAGATGGCGACTATGGCTAAGGGATTCATATCCTTCGAGTTCTCTTGCCTAGAAGATCTCAAAAGATCCTTTGCACAAGATCTTGGTCATTCGAATGTTCCACCCTTTCTTGGTAGAAGTAGGCCTCAAAGTTGGATCTTAATGATTCTTTCTTTGTTCAAGATCCTATTTGGGTTCACCTTCTCAAACTTCCAATGGAGTTTTTGTATGAGGATGTTTTTAATGGCATGGTTAAATCTTTTGGGGAGCTTCTATCCATTGACCCTATTATGGTGTCAACAAGTCAATTAACATATGTAAGGATTTGTGTTGGGGTTAGTGGGGGTAGAGACATGCTGGAGGTTGTGTTTCTTCACTCCAAACTAGGAAAAGGGTACATGCTTTCATTGTAAGAAAGTAGACCATGTGGCTAAGTTATGCCCTAGATTTCAAGAGGAAAAAGCTAAGAAATAGTCATAGAATAGGAATAAGGCTAAGGGAATTTCCAAAGATAAAATTAAGAACTCCAATGAGGGAGAAAAGGTATGGAGACAAAAGGAAATTGTGAATCGGGAAGGAGGGTCCGGGCAACAATAGGAGGACTAGGTGGGAGCCCAACACTCAACTACTATTGTGGTCCATGGGGAAGATTCCAGAGGAATATCCATTATGGAAGTTGAAACACTAAAGCCTTTAGTAGCTGAGTGGTGTGCTACAGATGAGGTAAGCACTAAGGATGTTACCCTAGGGAGAGATTCTAAGAATCTTGTGATCCCTCTAATTTCAAATTCTATGGATGTAAATTTTAAGAGGGATCTTTTATCTAGGGAGATAGGGATTGTAAGCACTAATTTTGTAGTAGAAGTAGATATATCTCAAGTCCCAGATTCCCATGTTCTTGTAAGGTGCAAGGAAGTGGATCAATAGTGTGGTCCCTCTCCTAGGGAATCTAGTATCAACCTCTACCTGGGGGTAGCTTCTCTTGAGAAGCTTTTAAGAGTGTTGGAAACAATTAGAGCTTCATTGTCAAGCCAATTAACTAGAATGGAGGCTCTTTTTGCAAGTTATGTAGCTGAGCGAAAGGGGGAATGGACAATTTTTTCCCTAGCTACTACTAGGAGTAGAGCAAAAGCTGATGTTGGAGAAAAACCTAAAACCCCTAGAAGGAATTGTCTCAGCTAGAACATGAAAGAGGAAACTAGAAGGAATCTAGCGAATGGGAGTCAAAAGACCATCCATGAGGCCTACCTTGCAAAGAAGAGATGAAGGTCATATCCTTGAAAATTTTTAGGATAAATGAAGTCCACAAACAAGTGATACTTAGAAATATGATAAGGGATCATAGACTAGATTTTATGCTTATTCAAGAAACCAAAATGAAAAAAGAGTGTGTGGAGAGAATCTCTTTTCAGTAGTAATATAGAGAGATTTGCTACAAACTCGGATGGGGCTGTGGGGGGTTTTCTTACCCTCTACAACTCTAACATTTCCAAGTGCCAAGTCCTATACGGTGAAGGTAATATTCTACTCATTCAAGTTCTTAATATCATAAATAAGGAATGTTAGTATCTTTTGAATGTTTACACTCCTAATTCTAAGAATGGTAGGAGGAACTATTGGGTTAATATTAGAAATATTTTAACCAGATTCCATGTGGGAAATTGTATCATTATGGGGGTCTTTAATACCCCTTAAGGGATGATGAGAAATAGGGGGGTTTGGCTCTAGATCTAGAAAGTAGGTAGGACCTTTCAAACTTCATCAATGATTTGGTGTTGTTGGATGTTGAGCTTTATGAAGGCTTCTACACCTAGTCTAATAAAAGAATGGGTAGTGATTGCATCCAAGTGTGGCTAGACAGGGCTCTCATATCTTTAGATTGGATGAATTCCAATTATTGTAATTTATCTTTAATGGCTTGGACTAGTTCGTATCACTCTCTTATTTCTCTCACTTTGGATCCCATTGCTATTAAATGTAACTTCCCCTTCAAATTTGAAAGAATGTGGTCTTCCCACCCAGATATCTCACTTTGCATCTCAAAGTAGTGAAACATTCACATAGAGGACACTGCTATGTTCAAGGTGGCTAAGAAGTTGAAAAATATCAAACTCAATATCAAGAAGTGAAATAAGTCAAATTTTGGTAACATATTCTAATCCAAAGCTAAGATCTCAGAGGACCTCAACATTGTTCAGGGTGTTATTTAGAAGGAGGGCTATACTAAGGAGAGACTAGAGGAGGAAATAATCGTTCTTACCAATTTTTATAATATTATTGGTCAAGAGGAGGCTTTCTGGAGATAGAGATCTAGAGTTGTCTGGTTAAGAGAGGGGGACCAAAACATTAGATTCTTCCATACATCTCCACTTTGAAACACAGAGTACATAACATCATCAGTAGAATCAAGAAGGGGGATTCTATTTTGGAGGAAGAAAAAGATATTGTGGCAGAGGTCATCTCTTTCTTCTCCAATCTTCTGACTAGAGACCTCAATCTAGAGGATGGGGACTAGCAAGATATTATCTCTAACATTTTGGTTTTGATCCAGCCAGAACATAACTCCATCATTAAGGCTATTCCTTCCCCTCTAGAAATTGAGCAGGTTGTTTTCTCCCTCCTTGTAGACAAGTTTTCAGACCCGAATGGTTTCCCTACTTTCTTCTTTCATATGTTCTAGGAAGTGGTCCATCAGGATGTTATCAAAGTGGTTCAATAGTTTTTTGGAGCTAAAAGTATACTCAAGGAGGTGAAAGCCACCTTTTTAGTGCTTATCCCTAAAATTCTAGGAGTAGATTCACTGGATCATTTCAGACCGATCAGCCTCTACAATTCTCTCAATAAGATCATTTCAAAAGTCCTAGCTAATAGGATTATCAAGATTCTCCCTTTGATTATTGCTCCTTAGTAGTTTGGTTTGTTCTGGGGAGAAAAATCCTAGATTCTATCTTGACTATTCATGAAGTCATCCACTCCTTGGAAGAAGGCAAGAGAGAAGGCTTTCTCCTAAAGCTTGACCTATCTAAGGCTTATGGTCAGGTGGACTTATATTTTCTCTTCAAGGTTCTTAGAGCCTTTGGGTTTGATTCTAAGGTTTGCAAGCTTATCAACTAGTTGATTTCTACTTCCTCTTTGGTTGTTTTAATCAATGGATCTCCTTCTCCATTCTTCAAAGGCAAGGTGACCCCCTATCTACCATTCTCTTCATCATTTTAGTTGAGTGTTTGTGAAGGATGGTTTCTGCCAACAGAATATCTGGGGCTTTCAAAGGTATTAGACCTTCTTTAGGCCCCCTGGTGTTCTCTCACCAACGATTTGTGGATTACACTATCTGAGGGGTGGGGGGAGCCTCGGTTGGGGAAGCCAAGGTGGTAAAAAAAAAATTGAGCTCTTACACTAGGGAATCGGGGCAACTTATCAATTGGAACAAGAGCTTTGTCTTCTTCATCAATACTCTAGCTATGAGATAGAGGAATATAGTTGATATTCATGGATGTGGTATAGGTTGCCTTCCCTCAACCTGTTTGGGTCTCCCTTTGGGCCTCAAACCCCTTAATTTTTTCTGGATCAATCTTATTGATAGGTTTAATAAGAAATTTGCTAGCTGGAAGGGTATAACCCTTAGCCAAGCTGGAAAAATTTAGTTGGTAAAATTCACCCTTCAAAATCTTCCTACCTATGCACTGAGTCTATTTAAGATTTCGTGCAAATATTCTGACATAATGGAGAAGATCTAGAGGAATTTTCTATGGTTTGGTTCGGAGGAACACAAGAGATTTCCTCTCATTTTTTGGGACAATGTATGCCTCCCCAAACACTTTAGGGGCTTGGGTATCAAAATACTAAGACCTTTCGATAAAGCTCTTCAAGCCAAATAGATTTGGAGAATCTTTTTAAGCAAGGGGCATTGGTGTGATATCATGGAAGATAAATACCTTCAAAGACCTTCCATCAGATACCTGTTTGATGAAAACACCAATCCCAAGGGCTCAAGTATATGGAATGGTATGCTCAAAGCTAGATATATGACCAAATGCAAGGCAAAATGGAGAGTTGGAAATGGTGAAGAGATTCTTTTCTGGAAGGACAACTAGCTGATCTAGGGGCCTCTCCTCAATTTTCCTTCTTTTGATGGATGGAATAATACTTTCATATAGAGGTTTGGTAGAAAAGTCAATGACTATAGATTAGGCAAAGATTGGAGAGCACTTTCTTTAATATCTAAGGAACTAAAACCTTTGACGACTATCCTTCACTCTGTGATTTTGAATGAGGATCAGAACCAGCTAGTGTAGGAGAACACTTCTTCTGACATACACTTGGTGGCTTTGGGGTACCAAGCCTAGATGAAGCAGGATTCCAAACCTATATGGGAAAAGGCTTGGTACACTAGCCTTATTCCTAAAATCAACATATTCTTTTGGTTTTTCCTCCAGAACAATGTTCTATCTGTTGACAATCTTAGCAAAAGGGGTCTTTCCATTCCTAATAGATGTGTTCTATGCAAAAACTAGGTTGAGACTATGGACCATTTTTTTTATTCATTACTCTTTCATAGGAGAGGCTTGGTCTATTTTCAGTCAAGTTTTTGGCTTGGATTGGTGTGCCTCTACCTTGATTACTGAATTCTTTAGGAAATGGGACAACTCTTGGAAGGGTTCTAGTCTTCAAGTCATCAATAAATGGGCTCTACCTCACTTTGGTTAGGGAATATGGAAAGAACACAATAATCAATTTTTTAGGGAAGCTAGCCTCCCTGGAAAGATGGTGTCAAGTAAAATTCTTGATGCCCTTTTGGAAAACTACCCTTTTTGCAAAGGATCTAACTCGTTTGCAGGAGCCACCAAAAGCAGTAATGGCACATAGAAAAGAAGAGAGGAATTCCAATTGACTTTTCTCCTAGTGGGATGGCATAAAGTAAATTTTGATGGGGTAGCTAAAGGTAATCTAGGACAAGCAAGTGGTGGTGAGGTGATTCAAAATTGCTATGGTTATGGCATAACAATGGTAACCTTTCCTCTAGGGCACCAAACTAATCACTTCATTGAGGCGTGTGTTGCCTTTCAAACAACTAAGCTGGCTAAAGATATTGGTGTCAAATGCCTTTGGCTTGAGGGGGACTCAAATAGCATCATAAAATGCCTAAGAGGTGATCATCCTCCATCCTGGTCTATCAATAATTTGGCATCAAAAACCAAACAAACCCTACTCACTTTTGAGAGGGTCTACATGTCACATAAATATAGAAAGGCAAACTCAGTTGTTGACTAGATGGCTAATGATATGGTTAAAAGGGAAACATCATACAGGTGGATTAATGGTGATGGGTTTCCAATGATAGCAAAAAGCATGATAGAGATTGAGAGAATCCAGGGGAGAACAAGAATATTAAGAGTATTAATGAAAGCTAATGATGTCAGGATCACATTAATATTATTGAAAGCTAAGCACGAGCCAAATACAAGTTATCTTAATTGGGAGGGATTTTGGCATGCTTAATGGGTGATTGGTAATATTAATTACTATTGCATTCCCAAGAACAAAGGTAAGCTTTGTCTCGATGAGTTTTATCAAAAATTTGTTCTTCATTATTGGAGGTTGCAGATAATTTGTTCTACTCTAAGAAACAATATGGTGGGCGAAAGGCATCGCAAAAAGCCAGAGGATGAAGCAATGAAATGAAAAAGGCAGTCAAAGGTTTGGGAGAAACTGAGGGAAGGTGGCATTTCCAATTTCATCAAGAAATTACATGGCTGGAACCCTGAGGTTACTGATCTTATGGTCACATCTTGGAAAGATGGGAAAGTTAAGATAGATGGTGTTGATTTTTGAGTTAATGAAGGCATTATTGGTGAGGTCACTAAATCCCCTTCTAAGGGCATTAAATTATTTAGGGATAAGAAAGTTTCCCTCAATGTTGTTAAAGACTTTTCTAAGAATGCCAAGGAGATGAAAGATTTAGTGAAGATGAGAGCATACTATGAACCAACTTTAGTTAAAAAACTTTGGAGGTTTGCCTTAAGGGAGATTATTTCTTACATTATGTTGGATACTAGGTATGATAGAATCTATACCAATCACTTTGTCATCCTTAACCACTTCAGGTATGGCACGAAAATCTTCATCCCCTACTACCTCTTCTTCTTTGTTAATAAGAATATCATGGGTTATAAGAAAAAATTGTATGCTAACCTAACTTTCCATGAGGGCTTGTTGTTACTATACCTGTGAATTGTGGGCCTCTAAACCTCACAAACACTTCAACGTGGTTATTACCTGTGGAATCATCTTGGGATAAACATGGTATTGTTTACCCAAGACACCCGACAGTGCGACCCGTTGCCTCCTATCTAAAGGGTTTTTTTGCTTATTAAATATCCTTATATTCATGGTGTAAGCAACCAGACCCTCTAAGAATGAAGGGTTTGATGAATGCAATTAAGCTAAGTGAATGCAAATTTACTCTAAATGAAGTGCAAGCAATTAATCTAAGAAATAAAAGACATTAAGCTAAATGTATGCATTATTAAGCTAGATGAGAATCTAAAAATGATAGCAATGTGGAAATTTAGAAAATAAGGTGAGTGCTCAATTCGATAGCAATTCAATACTATGAAAATTCAACCTCTGTAATGAGGAAAGGAGGTTCTCTTAAATAGACTTTCCTGGAATCCATCAACGATTAAGATCGATTTCAATCAACGGTCAGGATTGAAGATGAAGTTCAGTCATAAAGGAAGATTCCCAAATCAAAGGGAGTTAACTGGCTCAGATCTGAGTGTAAGAGTCAGTCAACTCAGATAGACTTCAGTGTAAAAGCAAGTGATCTGGGTCACTTCTAATTTGATCAACAGTGAACTGGGAATTTCCTTTTTGAACTAAAGAGAGATTTTTGAGAGATATTTAATTTAATAAAATGAGATATGCTCTCAAAATTACCTTTTTCATTTAATTAAATAATTCTATTTAATTAATTAGAGGCACTTTTCTTATTTAATTAAATAACTTCATTTAATTAATTAGGAATAACTTCCCATTTAATTAAATGACTTTGTTTTAATTAATTAGAAGTAAGTTCTCCATTTAATTAAATAATTTCGTTTAATTAATTAAAATAGGCATATTTATTAAATTAAATAAATTTAATTCCATAGTACATTAGCCTTAGGATATAATTTAATTTAATTAAAGTATAAATACTTAATAATTAAATTAATTATTAATCAATAGGTTTTAATGTGACTAATATGAGTAAATACTATAGGAATTAAATAATAAGCATGATGAATGCAGATTAGGGTTTTCTGCATCTGACAATTAAGTCAAGTAGCGAGTAGCAAAATAAGAATTGCCTATTAGAATAGGTCTTAGGATTGATCAGAATAGACCAGAATTGGTAATCATGGCAATAAGCCAATTTTGGGGTATTACAGTTACTGATTTATGAACACTTCAAGGCTCAAACCCATGGCAAATCTATTGCACATAAAATGGAGTCATCAGATGATATGGAAAGCTCATATCTCCCATATGATACTGAGGATAGTGTTGGGCTTCACTCAGATAATGAAGAGGAAGTGGCTAAGATAATTAAGGATTTGGGGAAAAAGAAGAAGAAAAAAGTTGGAAAGGCTTGACGGGTAAATGTATCAAGTTTGATGTTTATTCAGCTGAGGATTATAATGAAGAGGATGGGTGGATGGATATGGAGGAGATTAATGTGAAAGAGGAGGGAACTAGCAAGGTCCTAGTTCGCAGAAAGGTGCAAAGACAGACCAAGAGGAGAAGGGGAATTGATATTGAAGTTGATTAGGATTTTGGAAAGGGTCAAGAGACCCCTCTCAAGGTCCATGAGAATAGAAATGAGGATTATGGAAAGGAGAAAATGACCTTTTCTTTCAGGTCTAAGGGCAGGAAAATGGTTTGGAGGAACTTTGAAACTTGGATTGTGAAAATGAGCATTGTTAAAGAGACTATTTCGCCCAAGATCTTAGAGGGAAATGATGGTAAAATCCATTTGGAGGAACTTATTAATTCAAAGATGGTGGTTCTCAGTGACAATGCTAGGGAGGTGGGGATGAATCTCCTCAAAAATGCCCCACGATATCATGGTGGATAACTTCTGGTCAATCAAGTGGATTTTCCATGAAATAGAAGAGATAAAGAACATGTTGTAGGGTTTAGAAAGGAAGGAAGGGGATGATGGATGTGATAGAATTAGCATTCTGGAAACCAGGGTTGTTGAGAAGGACAAGAGATTGGATACGATGTAGAGCTCTCCCCACAATTTTGCTAACCAGAGCCTTAATATTATCAAGGGCTTAAATGATAATATCAAACAAATGTAAGCTATTATGGAGGTTAGCACAGGTAGGAAAATTGACATAGACAATGAGGAAAGCAAGGTTTCTAAAGAGGATGCCAACTCCTAGATGAGAGCCCAAACAATAAAGCAAGATCAAACAAGAGGAAGAGGGATAGGGAGGACACTCTAGATTACATTCAACTAATGACTGAAGTAACAAAGACCATGGAAAAGCTAGAGCTCAAAAAAACAAAGTTGATCAAAGAAACAGTGCCCTGAATTTGTTCTCCTGACTTTTCTATTTTTCCCTAGTTTTTTGATTTGTTGGGCTTGCATACTCCTTTAGAGGTTGTTTTTTCCTAGGACTAGTTCTAGTAGCCTTCCATGGCCTATAGTTTTTTATTGTGTTACTTTATGCTTAGGACTTCATTTCGGTTTTATTTTTTTTATTGTGGGGTTTCAGGCACTTATTAAAACCTATTTTACTTAATCAAAAACCAAACCAGTAGAATAAGTGATCAAATTACCAAAATTGTGAAGTATATAGTATACTAGTGAGAAAATAGTCAATTTTAGTATTTTGGATGTATGGTAGTTTGTTTTGTATTTTATTGTATGTGGTTTACAAGGATGATTAACTAGGGAAAGATATAGCTATTTCAGTATTTTCATCTATCAGAGACAAGTGAAAGTCAAGTTTTGATGTCACAAATAGGTCACAGTGTAAAGAACAGGGTAACTAACATAGTTAATGGTGATGAATCAACAATCTGGTAATGCTAAAGTCATAAGATGGATTAGTTACCTAGGAAATTGTGTTGGTCCAACATCATGGCATTGATTTTTGTGATGGCTCTCGCTTATGAAATTTGAATTATAGTTGGAGCCAACTAAATGGTAATGTGTTTAGGATTTTTCTACTGCCTTAGAACAAGCATAAAAAAGAGATGAATGATCAATGTGTAATAATTTTTGGTGAAATAATTATTGTTGTGATGATAGTATAGAAGATCTGTGTTAGAACTAACAAGACATAAATAACAATTACATGCAAATATAACCAATACTAGAAAGGATAATGCACATATAAGAGAACATAAGACACAAAGATTTAATGTGGTTCACCCAATCCCAAGGCTATGTCCACCAAACAACAAGTCCAATATTCTTATTATCTAGTGATTACAACTCGATTCCAATATGCAATCCCTTATAACTCAATACCATTGCAAGAAGCTACTATCTCATTACACATCATAAAATCACTAACCCTAAGCCATTTTAGACATTCTTTTTACCGCTTACAAATTTGGGCCTAGAATTAGTTGTTAAAAAAAAGTTTTTCACAAGGATACATGGTGAGTGTATCGTATTTAACTAATAAGTCACCACAAGTTAACAATATTCTACTTGGGGATTGATCAGGATCCACACTATGAAATTATCTCCCACTTTGAGATTGGTCCTATAGAAAATCTACTATCATGTGAGGCTTCCACTGAATCAAAACACACTGGACTCGGTTGCCCACTTATTTTGTTCAGTCTAGAAGACCAATGAAAGTTGAAGAGGAGTTCAACTTCTCCCTTGTCACTACCTTTGCAAACATATTTATTGGATTATCATTTGTACATATCTTGTCCAACATTAACTCTCCGTCATCCAAAACTAACCAAATGAAATGGTGTTGCAACTATATGTGCTTTGTTTGTGAGTATAAAGAAGAATTATTAGCAGTATGAATGACACTCTAGCTATCTATATACTAATAAATATCCCTCTATGGGTGTCCCAATTCTTTCATGAACAATCAAATCCATATCATCTCCTTGGTTTCCTTTGTAGAAGCAACATACTTTGCCTCTATAGTGGATAAAGCGTTCACCTTCTATAACCGATAAATCTAACTCATTAGTGTCCTACCAATAGTAAATACATATCCTATAGTACTCTTCTTGGTATCTAGATCCCCTGTCAAATATGAGTTAACACAATTTTGTAAATCAGTAGCAGAGCCCCCAAAATGTAAACATTTACTGATGTACATCTCAAATATTTGAGAATCCTTTTGACTACATTCTAATGCTCAATCCTAGGATGGATCATATACCTTCTAAAAACTCCCACTATATGTGCAAAATTTGGCCTAATATTATCATATCATACATTAAGCTTCCTACAATTAAAGTATAAGGTACCTTGGAAATTTTATCCTTCTCTCCTTGTGTGTTTGGACACATCTCCTTAGTCAATTTTAAATGACGAGGCAAAGGCATTCTAAAAACTTTGGCATTCTCTATATAAAAATGTTGCAACATCTTCTCAATATAATCAACTCAAGATAGAGCCAATTTCCTATTTTTCGTATCTTTATATATTATCATACCAAGGATTTGTTTTGCTACCCCCAAATCCTTCATAACAAGTGATTGTGCTAACTTTTTTTTCAATCCCTGGACATGATCCATGTTAAACCTAACTACAAGCATATCATCAACACATAAACATAAAATAATGTAGGTATCATCATTCAACCTCTTAAAATATACAAAATGGTTTGAATGACATTGAGTATAACCATGCTCATTCATAAAACTATCAAATTTGAGATACCATTGTCATGGTGCTTATTTCAAGACATATTAACTTTTCTTCAATCTACACATGAAATTATCCTTACCTTTGACCTCAAATCCCTATGGTTGTTCCATATATATTTCTTTATCCAAATCACCATGAAAAAAAGTTATTTTAACATCAAGCTGCTCCAAATGCAAATCTTCAAGTAGCTACAATACTTAAAATAGTACAAATAAAAGTCATTTTAACAATTAGAGAAAATATCTCATCAAAAGAAATGCCCTTTTTCTGTGTAAATCCTTTTACAACTAACATGGCTTTAAATCTTTTATTATCTCCATCCTCTTCTTTTAGCTTGTAAACCCATTTCTTCCATAAAACCCTTTTACCTACAAGTAACTTACTTAAATCCTATTGTTGTTCCACAACACATGCCCCATTTCTGACTTTAGAAATGGGGACCCCCTTTTTTTGGCTCATAGAAACTCGTTCCTCAAAATAGGGTATTTTCCAAGGTGCCTTAGGGAGTGGAAAATTTGTAGTTCAAGTTTAGGAGTCTAGTTAGTTACATCATATTTAACCCCTAGCACCAATATATTGATGTTTATCTTTTGCGTAGGTCATCATGGCATTATCATCACCCATAGCACAAAATATTACCATGGTATTGTGTGTGCATTTTCAAAACAAGACCCTTTGGATTTTAAGTAGAAGTAGGAGTTCAAGTCCATGACAATGTTGGACTATAAGAATGGTATAAATCATTTTATAATAATCAAGAATAAGTACACTAGAGTGCTCCCAAACCCCATCTAAGAAAATCCCAAAAACCATTTTCAAAATTGGGAACTTTGATTTTTGGGTGAATTGAGCACTTTGCACACTTCCTTGAAGGTGCACAGGTGCGCAATTTGATGATTAGGTGAAGGAATTATTTCTAGAAGGTGTGCAGGTGCATAATTTAATGATTAGGTGAAGGAATTATTTCCAAAAGGTACACAGGTGTGAATGTGCGGAGGTGTGCAATTCTAAAGTTGTGAAAATGCCCAAAGTCCCAAAGATGCTAAGGTGCACAAGTGCAAAATTTTACAAAGTTTTGAAGAGAAAAGTGCATAGGTGCGAAAATGGACTTAAATCATCAAAAAGATCAAAATAAGTACATAAGAGTGATCTAAAATCCCATTTGAGAAAAACCCAGAAATCGTTTTCAAAACTGAGAACTTTGATTTTTTTGTGAATTAAGCACCTTGCACACTTCCTTGAAGGCACGCAGGTGCACATGTGCATAGTTTGAACATTTGGTGAATGAATTGTATCTAAAGGTGCACAAGTGTGCATATATAAAATGTTTAGAGGCCCTCAAGGTCCCAAACATTACCATGGCTTCCTTGTCTTCTGCAACAACTAAGATCACACTCAAACCCATGACTTTCAAGTTCTAGGGAATGCCCAAGAAGTCACACTTCATGATTTCCATAGGGAAGTGAGGGAAAAGTATGAAGCTTTAGAATTATTAAATATTCAAAATATCACCTCTTCCATCCAAAAGTTCAAAGTGAAACATCCACACATCATTTTGGTTGAAGGTCAACAAGACCTAGATGATGGAAACTGAAAATTGTGGACTTAGGAAAAAATTCTCACTCTAGAAAATTGTGGACAGAGGAAAAAATTGTCACTTTGGAAAATTGTGGAGTTAGAAAAATTCACTTTAGAAAATTGTGGAGTTAGAAAAATTCTCACTTTGGAAAATTGTGCAGTTAGAAAATTCTCACTTTGGAAAATTGTGGAGTTAGAAATATTCTTAGTTTGGAAAATTGTGGAGTTAAAAATATTCTAACTTTGGAAAATTGTGGAGTTAGAAAAAATTTCACTTTGGAAAATTGACACGTAAAAAGAATTTTTGGATTTTTCGATCTTGTCACCAAGGTACGCTTTTTGAAGGTGCGCAGGTGCACTTTTCAGAGGTGCACTGATAGTTTTGAAGAAGAATCATGCATTGGCAGTTAACTGCTAGTTGCTATTTTAGAGCATTCTATGCATCGAAAACACATTTTGATGGTAGTTCAACTCCTAGAGACACCAAGAAAAGGTTGAAATTCCATTTTTAGAGTTCTCAGTGACTCCCACATCATCTCATGGCTTCTATCTTCTTATATCCTTATTCTTTTATTGTTTTAAGTCATGTAAAGGCTCATGTACCCATTATTTGATATAAATAAGGGTGGAGACCTACTTAGCACTATTTACAAAGTCATTTTGTATGTAAATAACTTTATTTTATTAAAATTTTAGCATAATTATGCATTAGAAGAGCTCTCACTCCTAACAGAAAGGGAGGAGCAGATTTCTTTTGAATAGATGGATGTAATATGTACTCTAGGCCATTATTTTGATGCATTAATATGTGCTATTGGTGCTCTCATTTTGAGTGTAGTTATTCTAGTCAAAGTGTGTTATTTTTTGTGAATGCATGTTCATGAATAATAATAGAGCCAATGGTTTTATTACATTGTTATGATTGTTTGATCTTTTAGTTTTGGTGTTTGCATTGTGTTAATGAATTCCACTATAATGACAAATTGGAGAAAGGATAATATTTGTTCTTGCATAGCATTTTGTCTCGTGTGAGCACACTTTCCATGGCCTTGTGATTTGATGAAATGTGAAACACCTTTATGTTATTATTGAAGTTCCCATCGATGATTGCATCGGTGGAGTTGAGGAATCATTGCTCCTAATTTCACTAGTTTCCTAATAGATCCTTTTTATAATTTAATTCACATATGTGTTGTTACTTTGGCTTATGTTCGTTAGGAATTTCCCTTTTAGTAATTTGCTTAAAACATATTAATACTCCATCTTTGTTATTTTCTTTTCAAGCATTTGGTTAAAATAGGAATTCATTTAGTTGCATTGATAAAACTGCATTCATCATAAAACATAAAATACAAAAATATGTCTCTTTTTTATGGTTACATTTTAGCAATAGGTGTGCAGATTGGTGGGTACCAGCAAATGCCTCCTTGTGAACATACACATTTATCATCAATTGAGTTATCTAGCAAGTTGAAAAATAACCATGCGAAACCTTGGAGTTGGTCATTGATCAACTTTTCAAGAGAGAGATCCAAAAGGATTTCTGCTATTAAGCATCGTGCAAAATGACAACTCAATAGGAGTGGCACTAGGAGGGATTGAAAAGCATTATGCTCAAAAAAACCAAGTTGTTGTTTGAGAATTTTGTAGTTTTTAAAAGTTTAGATTTTTTCCAAGTCTGTCACTGTCAGAAGGTGCACATGTGAGAAGGTGCGCAAGTTGAAGGTATGCTTTCTGAAGGTGTGTTTTTTCACAGTGCACTTTTTTGGAGGTGTGCTTTTTAGAGTGAACACAAACTAGAAGATCTTGAACAACCATCTCCCTTTCAGCAAGCATTGAGGTCTTCACTCGACAAGCAAGAGTTCCTCAAACTCAATCATTTTTACAAGCCTTGTAGTGATAAAGGCATACCTAGGCTCTACCCTCTCACATTTCAAATTCCATCATCTTCATCCACTCTACATTTTACTTCACATATTCCCATCATTATGCACCATGTCTTTCTTCAATGCCCAAAGTTCACCTTTAAACCTAACTGGTCCATTACACAATTTACGCAAAAATCTTGAAAATTTGTGCCTATGGTTCATCTATGGAGAATCACAAACAACAAATGATCATATTAAAATTTTGAAGGAAATCTATAATCAAAACCAAATTCAACATATGGATGTGTTTCATCACCTTTTCCCTTACACTTTGGGGGAAACAAAATTCAATTGGTACCTCAATTCACTACCAACATCAGTAAGGGATTGGAACTCTTTTGAGAGAAATTTTCTGGCACAATTCAAGGTTTATATTGATCTCGATATCCTACATCATCAGTTCATCTCAATCAAGAGGGATCCCCATGAGACTATTTCATAGTTTAATCATCACTTCTATAGGATGTATCAAAAAATGGAGTCTCCTTACCATGTGCCACAAGAGGCTATCATCCAGATCTATTTGGTAATAATGGATTCATTAACTTCTATTTTTCTAAGAAGGCTCCTACCTAGAGGCATTGATTCCATTGAAAAGGTCTTCAAAGAGGTTGTTGCATTCATGAAGCAAGTAGATACACTTGGTGGAGGGAACTTTGTGTCTTCCTTCACTTTGAATAATACAATAGCCATACCACCATTTCTAGTAGGAGCACCTACTATGCCCAAACAAATGCCCCTGTTGAATCCAGTACCTTTGTTGCAATAGGTTGTTGTTGCTCCAATGCCAACAATAACATATTCAGGGTATGAGCCCCAAAGGACTATATTCTTTGAGCAAAAAACTTCTCCACCTACTAAATTTGAGAACAATATGGCTAGTGAGTTTTAGGCCATGAAAAAGATGATGTCTCTTTTATCCAATGAGCTCATCAGAATAAAGTTGAATTCCTCTAGAAACCAAGGCAATCATCCAAGACAAATTGCTGCCCAAAATAATTATTTTCAAAATCAGAGTAGAAAATTTGGCCCCTACAACAACATCAACAATGAGAACAATGGTATCATAGGTATGAATCCAAGTGAAAATGGATATGGGTACAATGATGTTTTGGATCAACCTCCCCAAATCATGGACGAACAACCTTTGTAGTTTAGTGCAATGGTTTTTGAATCATATGATAAATCTATAGGAGGACAAAATGATGAAGATGACCAAGAGCAGTTTGTGTTCCCATTCAATGAAGAGAAAGAGCCTAGAAGCTCTAAGACACATGTTTATTACAACAATAATATGAACACACAAAGTTTGAAAAGTAGAGAAGAATCTCTAATGGATGACGTATCTCTATGATTGCACCCTACTCCTCTAGATATGCAGGTCTATAACACTCCAATGCATTATGAGGCTCCAAACAAAAGTACCTTGATTGTTCAGAAGGGATTACATGAAAAGGATGAAGTCTTGAAAGGTTTTATGGATAACATAACAAGAAATTTGAAGTATCTCGGAGAATATCAGAGTCTAGACATCCTTTTGCTTCCTAACTATTGTCCACTCCATCAAAGAATTCATTCAAAGTTGGAATGTGTTGTGTTAGTGCAGATAGATCAACCTATTGACATTGTCAGAAGTAAAGAAATTGTTTCAAGTTTTGATGTTCCAATAAGTGTGGATGTCCTAGGAAATTTTGTAAAGGCAGAAAATTTATAGGTTCCAAAAATCTATAGAGTTGCAAAAATTCTCAAAGTTGCAAAAACTGATGGAAATGTAAAAGATCCAAAGGTTGCTGAAAATTTTCAATTAGGAAGTCATCAAGAAGAAGATAAAAATGGTTCCTACTATGATATTGATCCCCCATTGGATAATGACGAGGTACCTCCCTTAGAATGAGATATTCCATTAGATGAGATCAATAGAGTGCTTAATTTGGTCTCAAGGTTGACTAAGGAAATATCATTTTGTGAGTATTCTAAACATATATCAAACCATGCAATAATCGAGTCATGTAGAATTCATCCATTTGGGTTCCATTTAGAAGTAAGTTGTCCTAATTTCTTGTTAGCTTGGGAGATCACAATGGAGGGTAAATGTGATTTTAAACATGCTTCTTTGGGATATGAGGGAGACAAAAGCTTGATTAATGATGATAATGAATCTTGTAATTTGAAAGGAAGGCTTATGGTTGATTTTTCTAGTGCCAATGAGCCTAAAGGTGACAATTCATGGTTTAAGGCTAATGATGGTGATAATAAGGACCATAAAAATAATGTTCTATCTTTTGGGTCTTGTTCTGGTAGCTATATTACATCATCGATGCTAGTGTTTCCAAGTGAGCATGGAGTTGTGTACCATGAGATAAGACCACCAGAAGGAGAAATTGCAATGTGTGAGTGCACCCCTATGGCGGGGGACTTGCTAGATCAGGTAATATCTTTCTATTATCCCTCTCAGTTTGATGAATTTCAATTTGAATATGATGCTAAATGTAAGATAACTTGTTTCTGGATTAATCATGGCCATGGAGAGTTACCACAACTTTTGCTTTAGTGTGATTTGTATCCAAAATTTGAACCAAGATTGCACAAATTTTATTTTTCTAAGTATAAAGACAAGTCAAAGTTTTTTAGAACTATATGGGTTGGGTTGTTACTATTGCACATAATGAGGAAACTATTGACAACCACCCCACATTCTTATTATTCATGGTTTTTTGTATATAAGTTTTTGTTTTTTTTTGTTTTTTAAGTCTTTTTAGTTTTTTTAGTTAGGTGTTAGTTTTCTTTGTGTTGATTCTATTTTGTTTGGGTTTTTACTATATATTTTATTTTTTAGTCTTTGAGTGAGGCAGTCAATGTGTTTTGTCAGGGTTATTCCCAACATGTGGTCCATCCCAACTAGTCTTGATTTTTGGGAGAGGCATTTCTTCATCAAAACATTTGAATAACTGTGTTTCATGTACGAACTAAATGCAAATGTTGCTTGTAGGTAAAGAGAAATTTCATCCTTAAAATTGGATTCTAGATTGATCACTCAACACTTTACAAATTTTAAAAATTGGTCATCTAGGTTGCTTTCAACCGAGGTGGATGGTGGCTAAGGGATAGTCCAAATTTTTTTGTTTGAACATAGGATTTCTACAGGGTCTTATCAAAATTAGTTGTTGGCATGTGAGTTTCTAGGACTCTAGAACTTGGTATAAACTAGAATAAGGTGATCAATAGGAGCTAGCACAATATAATCGTTGGCTCACTTCAATGAACAAAAGAATTCAAGGAAGAATCATGTGGAAACATGCAAGCTCTATGAAGTTGAAAAATGGATCACCATAAATATAAAAGACAAGTGATTGATGACTCATTAAGAGCCCTTTGAATGGTTTCTCAATTCTAGTCATATAGTGATTGGGAATTTGTTGATGGGGATTTTTGAAACTCTCACTGGTCAGTGAAAGATTGTTTCTATATTGTTTCACAATCATGTTGGTTGTCACTTAAGAGTGCCAAGGGAATTAAGACACTGAACACACACTGAACATAAAAAATGAAAAGTCTAAGTTTCTTGTTTGAAGTTCTCTAAAGTCGCTAGTGACATCTGGAATCAAGTTACAAACTTGATACGGGTTCAAAAATTGCTTGCTGATAAAGAAATGCCTTTGTCATTTCTTCCTTTTGTTGGGGCTATTGTTGTGGTTCCACAACACATGCCTTATTTTTTACTTCAAAAATGGGGACCCCTTTTTCTTGGCTCACAGAAGATCATTCCTTAGAATAGGGTAATTTACAAGGTGCCTTAGGGAGTGAAAAATTTGTAGTTCAGGTTTAGGAGTCTAGTCAGTTACATCATTTTAAACCCCTAGCACCAATATAATGATGTTTATCTTTTGTGTAGGTCATCATGGCATCATTATCACCTGTAGCACAACATTTTACCATGGTATTGCATGCACATTTTCAAAACAAGCACCTTTGGATTTCAGATAGAATTAGAAGTAGAAGGAGTTCAAGTCTATGATAATGTTGGACTATAAAGAGGGCATAAATCATCAAAAAAATTAAGAATAAGTACACTAGAGTGTTCCTATACCCTGTCTAAGTAAAACCCAAAATTCATTTTCAAAATTGGGTACTTTGATTTTTGGGTGAATAGAGCACCTTGCACACTTCCCTGAAGGTGTGAAGGTGTGCATGTGCACAATTTGATGATTAGGTGAAGGAATCATCTCCAAAAGGTGTGTAGGTGCACAATTTGATGATTAGATGAAAGAATTGTCTCTAGAAGGTGCCCAGGTGTGAAGGTGCATATGTGCGAATGTGCAGAGGTGTGCAATTCTAAAGTCTTGAAGATGCCCAAAGTCCCAAAGATGCTAAGGTGTGTAAGTGCGCAATTTTACAAAGTTTTGAAGAACGAAGTGTGCAAATGGGCCTAAATCATCAAAAAGATCAAAATAAGTACATAAGAGTGATCTAAAACCCCATTTGAGAAAAACCCAGAAACTATTTTCAAAACTGAGAACTTTGATTTTTTTGTGAATTGAGCACCTTGCACACTTCCCTGAAGTCATGTAGGTGCACAATTTGAAGATTTGGTGAATGAATTATCTCTAAAAGTGCGTAGGTGCACATATCTAAAATATCTATAGGCCTCCCGAGGTCCCAAAAATCATCATGACTTCTTTGCCTTCTGCAACAATTAAGATCACACTCAAACCCATGACTTTCAAGTTCTAGGGAATGCCTAAGAAGTCACACTTCCTAATTTTTGTAGGGAAGTGAGGGGAATGTATGAAGCTTTATAATTTTTAACTCCTCAAAAAATCACCTCTTCCATCCAAAAGTTCAAAGGGAAACATCTACACATCAATTTGGTTGAAGGTCAACAAGATCTAGAAGATGGAAACTAAAAATTGTAGACTTAGGAAAAAATTCTCACTTTGAAAATTTGTGGAGTTCAAAAAAATTCTCACTTTGAAAAATTGTGGAGTTAGAAAAATTCTCACTTTGGAAAATTGTGGAGTTAGAAAAATTCTCACTTTGAAAAATTGTGGAGTTAGAAAAAATACTCACTTTGGAAAATTGTGGAGTTAGAAAAATTCTCACTTTGGAAAATTGTGGAGTTAGAAATATTCTAACTTTGGGAAATTGTGGAGTTAATTTTTTTTTTACTTTGGAAAATTGTGGAGTTACAAAATTTTTCACTTTGGAAAATTGACACTTAGAAGAATTTTTGAATTTTTGGGTCCTATCACCAAGGTACACTTTTTCAAGGTGTGCAGGTGCACTTTTTAGAGGTGCACCTATAGTTTTGAAGAAGAAGCAGTGTGTCAACAGTTAACTGCTAGTTGCTATTTTAGAGCATTCTATGCATCAAAAACACATTTTGACAACAATTCAACTCACAGAGACAACAAGAGAAGGCTGAACTTCCAATTTTAGAGCTCTCAATGACTCCTAGATCATCTCATGGCATCTATCTTGTTATATTCTTTTTCTTTTTCTTTTAAAGTCATGTAAAGGCTCATGCACCCATTAATTGATATAAATAAATGTGGAGACCTACTTAGTACCATTTAGAGAGTTAGTTTGTATATAAATAGCTTTATTTTATTAATTTTTTTGCATGAGATTGTATTAGAAGAGCTCTCACTCCTAACACAAATGAAGGAGAGAATTTCTTTTAAATAGATGGATGTAATATGTACTCTAGACCATTATTTTGATGCAATAATATATGTTATCCATGCTTTCATTCTAAGTATAGTTAATCTTGTCAGAGTGTGTTATTTTTTGGGAATGCATGTTCATAAATAATAATGGAGCCAATAGTTTTATTATGTTGTTATGATTGTGTGATCTTTTAGTTTTGGTGTTTGCCTTGTGTTAATGAATTCCACTATTGTGACGAATTAGAGAAAGGATCATCTTTGTTCTTGCATAGTGTTTTGTCTTCTGTGAGCACACTTTCCATGGCCTCACGATTTGATGAAATGTGAAACACCTTTAGATTATTATTGAAGTTCCCAATGATGATTGCATTAGTGAAGTTGAGGAAGCATTGCTCCTTATTTCATTGGTTTCTTACCAGATCATTTTGATAATTTAATTTGCAAACATGCTCTTACTTTGGCTTATGTCCGTTAGGAATTTCCCTTTCAGTACTTTTCTTAAAATCTCTTGTTACTCTATCTTTTTTATTTTCTTTTCAAACACTTGGTTAAATAGGAATTCATATAGTTGTATTGATAAAACTACATTCATCATAAAACAAAAAATACAAAAATATATCTCTTTTGTGGTTACATTTCAACAACAAGTGTGCAGATTGGTGGGTACCAGCAGAGGCCTCCTCGTGAACATACACATTTATTTTCAATTGAGTTACTTTTTGGGTTGAAAAACAACCATCTAGAACCTTGGAGTTGGTCATTGATCAATTTTTTAAGAGAGAGATCCAAAAAACAATAGCTCAACAAATCCCAAGTCTAATTTTCAGAAAAGAGTCTATTTCTTGTGTCATTGAAGACTCCCACTCAACCTTTCTATCCACATATGCAACTTCATCATAACATTCTTTTTCACCTACATTCATTGATAAAATAGAATACAAAGAAGGAGAAAATATTTCTAGAGGCCTACTTAGCCATGTTGACCATCTAACATTCACTAGTGTGTGTGGTATTTGTTTTTGTTGCAAAGCATAAAGAACTAATATAACATAATCTTTTGAAGTATCATTCAACACTACATAATCATTTTCTTTCTTCTCATGTTGACAGATCTTTGTAAAATACTTTCTTATTAATTATGACATCCATAATTTTTATAATTTTATGATTTTGAAAGTCCCAAGTCTATAGCCAAATTTGTCAATGACATATCCAAAAAATACAAAGTTCTTAGATTTAGCTTCCATCTTGGTTCTATTTTCAGAATCTATACATGTAAATGCTTCACAACATAAGGATATGATGAAATAATAACTCACCTTCTTACTAATCCATGCTTCCTATGGAATACCACAACCCAAAAAGGAGTAGAAGGACCTCTATTGACCAAATATGCAGTGGTATTGATAGCCTCTATCCACATGTTTAAGGGAATCCCAACATGTAAGCTCATACTGCTCACACACTCAATTATTATCATGTTCATACAGTCAACCACTCCATTTTCTTGTGGAGTCCTTGGAATAGTTTTCTACCTACGAATACCATTTGAGAATTAATAATCTACAGATTTTTCTTTGCAATACTCACCACCATTATCAAATCTAAGACATTTTAGCCTTTTACTAGTCTCATTCTCAACCAAACTTTTCTATTTCTTAAAAATACATTATAATGAGAGCTACCAATGGAAGATACATGAGCTAGCCCACATACATTTGGATGCACAAGCGCTAATTTCTCATTTATCTTTTCCTTCCCACTCTTGACACAACTTACTCTCTTTTGTTTTCCATAAACACAACTTTCACATAAATTCATATTGACACATTTCAGACATGGTAAAACTTTGTTTGAATGAAGTAATTTCATACCTTTTAACTAATATGCTCAAGTATGTTGTTTCAAAATCTCCAACAATTGTTCGATGTTCTTCCTACTCAATTGCAATAATTGTTCCTAAGTACAAATTTTTATTTGAAATAATTAAACTATAAGGACCAATATGACATGTACAAAGATATAAGGTGCCTAATTTCACACCCTTTTAACTACTAAGGAACCTTTTGAAACATTCCAATTCTTATCGTTAAAAGTAATTGTGCAACCCTCATCACCCAGTTGCCTTGCTAAAATTAAATTTCTACTTAGTCTTAAAACATGCCTTACCTCTTATAGTAGCCAATGATTCCCATTTTATAACCTAATCTTAATTTTCCTCTTTCCAACAATTTGGTAGGGTTCATTATCTCCCAAATAAACTAACCCAAAATTCCCTTACACAAAATTAAGAAAATAACCTCTATGGGTTGTAGCATCAAATAAAGCCCCTGAATCTAAAACTCATAAATCATCAATATTTTCTAAGGAAATAAGCAAAGCATCCTCTTCATATTTGTTACTTACCACATTTGGCTCCTTATTTCCCTCTTATTTGTCTCTTTCATAGTTCTTCCAAGACCAACTATATTTCTTCTTATGCATTGGTTTCTTGTAGTACCAACAATCTCTTGGTCCTCTATATTAAGAGCTCCTTCCATTTGATTTTCCTCTTGATTTCCTATGATTTCCAAAATTCCTTACTCTTTAATTCATTCTTCCTCTAATTTGTGTGTTCAAAACACTTCCTGATGTAGATCAACTTGAGCTTTTTTGACAAGTTTCCTCACTCATAATAACACAAATGACATCATAAATTTTTAGGGTATTAGAACTAGAAATAGAATTACTCACAACCCATTATCAAACCATTCCATCTTTTAGGAAAATATCACATATCCAAGAGAACCCTGATTTCTTCATCAAAATTAACATTTACAAAAGATAATTTATTGGTAATTATATTAAACTCATTCAAATGAGCAATAGTAGATCCACCTTCTATCATCTTCATATTAAATAAATGCTTCATGAGAAAGATCTTGTTTGAAGTGCAAGGCTTTTCATACAACTTTTCTAGGGTTTGCATCAACTCTTTCATCATCTTCTCTTTTGTAATATTAATTGCCACTGATTATGATAGACATAAATGAATACTTCCATTTGCTTTTCTATCCAGAATATCTTAGTCCTTATCTATTACATTTGCATCTTTCTTGGCCTTTCCTCCCAATGGTCGTCATAAAGCCTTCTAATAAAGATAGTCATCCATTTGCATTTTCCATATCAGAAAATTCTACCCATTAAACTTCTCAACCTTTAGCTTACCCTCATATGTCATTGCTCCCACTCAATCATGAGACTCCCACTCAATCGTGAGACCTTCCAATAGAAGATAACTAAAAAATAATATTTCTCTGATACTACTTGTTAATAATAGCAAGACATAAATAAAATTACATGCAAATATAACCAATATCAAAAAAGAATAATGCACACAGAAGATAACACAAGATACAAAGATTTAACATGACTCACCCAACCCTTGGGATACATCCACCAAATAGTGAGTCCAAATTTTTTATTATCTAGTGATTGCAACCTAATTGTAATCTGCAATCCCTCACAACTCAATACTACCACAAGAAGCTACTATCTCATCACACATCATAAAATCCCAAACCCTAAGCCATTTTATACAAGATTTTTTGTTCCTTACAAAATTAGGGCTAGAATCAGTTACAACATGTCAACCATTAAAACAGAAACATCTCGGGGGCTACCACTACTGAGCCTTGGTAAGGATACATGACGAGTATACGATAGTTACCTAATCAATGACCATGAAATAACAATATGAAGTGTATTAGAAGAAATTTAGAGTAGAGCATTGATTAGGGACATACATGATTGTTTTTCATTAAGTGTAAATATTATATCACTCTTCACTTGTTGATTCTAAAAGAATACAAATAAAAATCCCTTAATCGTGTCACTCATAACAGGGTGAGAAGGATCCTAAAAGGTCTAAAGCACAAATCCTCTAACAAGGTGACTCCTAGATGGATTTTGAAATCCCTTAATGTGGTAGATCTTAATAGGTTTTATAACAACTCTTAATCGACTAAGAAACTCTTACCTGGGTATGCCTTTAATTGTGTGAATGTAATTTCTCCTAATTCGGAAAACTTATTATTGTAGTAGTGATATTTGTGGGTACTAAGTTCTACTATGGTTTTTCCTTATGGCCAAGGGTTTCTACATGAAAATTATTTGTGTTATTGTATCTCTTGTGTAGATGCTTTAATTACTTTATTTCTATGATTTAATTTTCAATGCATGCTTCATATTGTGGAAGTTATTAGTGGTAGATAATTAAGAGGGGGGAGGGTTGAATCAATTATAACCAATTATCCTATAGGCCTTAAAACATTTTTTCACAAACTTATACTCTCTAATCTTTTATATCACTAGCTCAATTACCAGATCTAACATTCAACTTAATCATCTAAACAACTTTTAACTTCTTCTATTGAGTATCAGAGTAAACTTCCAACTTATACCAAGTTGCAACAATAAATAGTAAACATGCAACATAATAAGAATCCACACTATTTTGACATAAGAATTTGATGTCAAAATCATGTTAAGGGAAAAACCACCTGGGATCTGACAACCCAAAAATTTTAGTCTTTTGAAGTGAGCTATGTTAGGAGACAACCTTTTTAAAGGTTACATACATATTGTCAATGTGACCTTGTTAAACGATTTTTACCAAAGTGTTGAATACAATTGATTAATTGTGTATTGTCTTTGATGTTATACAAAATGTCATATCATTACCAGTCAGTGGGTGCCAAACTCACTTGGGCATTGAAGATAGCTTTCTATGCCTATCGAGCATTCTAGAGTTTGCCTAGTTCAGAAGGTAGTGTCTATCGAGTTCACTCAGGCGTCACCGAAAAGTTTACAAATGATGAGTGTTAACTAAGCTCACTCGGTTAATGAAGGAAATTTGGATGGAACTAGTGTTAACTAAGCTTACTTGGTTACCAAAGGAACTTTACGAGTATGTAGTGTTGACTAAGTTCAAGTTGGTTAACATAGGAAAATCATTTTTGGGTTAGTATCTACTAAGTAAGGTAAGCTAATGAAAGATTTTCTTGTTTTAACATTATTTTATCTATTGGTTCTAGCCAATTGAGAAGATGAATACTAATTATTCTAAGTTGTATTCTAGCCAACTTGACAACATGAAAGATATAAATATAAGGTTAAGTTGAAATTTAGAAGTGTATCTGTGTGTATGGAAGATTTGATGATGCTAAGAAGACATGAATTAGAAGGATAAGCAAAATATCCTTGTGGAGCAAAGAATATATGTTCGATCAGGAAGGATCAAGTATAAGCCAAAATTGAGATCTGTAATCAGGAATTCAGTTGCATCCAAATTAGGTCATTTCATTGTTACTCTCTAATTATTATAATAGTGACCTAAATCTCTTAACAAAGTTGGCCTAACAACTATTTGTAAATCCTATAACAAGGTGGCAGTTCTATTGAATTGTCTAAAGACCTTTAACAAGGCCATTTCTAACAAGGTGATTAAATCCTCTAAAAAGATCACACCTAACAGTGTGTTTTGTAACCTTTAATAGGGTTGGCTCCTAATAAGGCTCACTTCAAAAGAGTGAAAACAATAGCTAGTTGCAATTGGTGGTTAAACCCAAATTGGGTTTCCACATTAAATCTTGGTGTAAAATGTGTTCATGCTATTTCTTTTTATGTGTTTGAAATTAAGTTAAAGTAATGGTAATAAAAAATAATGTCTTAAGATTTGCATGCTAAGTAATTATCAAGCAATTGTAGTATTTATCAAGTTACAACATCTTTTTGTTTGTCGAGCATCAACAAAAATATTTTGTACTGACATCTAAAGGGATCTGGGATTTATTTTGTAGTAACTAATTAACCCCTCCCCTCTCAGTTACTCCTCTTATATTTCCAACAATTGGTATCAGAGCTTTTTTGGTACTTGCAGAGAAGGTTTCAAGGACCTAAGCTAAAGATCAAGATGTTATACAGAAGAGAGATTCCCAAGTTGAATAGAGACAATTTTGCAACATGGTAAGGACTTATGAGGTTACATTTGGCTACCATCAGTGATTCAGGTTGTAAATATCTTGATATACTGAATACAAGACTCCCATCAGAACATTATCAATTGAAGACATTCTTGAGAAGAAGAATCATAACATTATAATGATTGATATTGCATTTGCTCTCAATTATGCTGAATTTGATGAAGTAAAAGACTGTAAAACAACACATGAAATGTGGACCAAACTGAAATACATTTATGGAGGAGATGAAAATGGAAGAAGAGCCAAAGTAGAAAGTCTTAGAGGTTATTTTGATCAAATGAAAATGAGGGAAGATGAAAACATTACAAAATATATGGAAAGAATCAAAGCAAGTGTGAGCGTAGTCAAAGCATCTGGAGGATACATTGATGAGAAAATAGTTGTAAGCATGGTACTTAGAACTCTTCTTCCTATTTATGCAATTAGAGTATCAGCTATTCAAGTGATGAGATGTGATCCAAATAATAAAATATCTCTAGATGCTCTAGTTGGAAGATTGACAACTTTTGAGTTAGATAACTATGATAACTATGTTCCTAGTTCCAAAGGTATTGAGTCTGCATTTGAAGCCAAACTCTTACTCAAGAAAAAAAGTAAGAAATCACAGGCCATTCAATTAGGAAGTGAAGAAGGAGAAACAAAAGAAAGTTTAGACAGTGATCTTGAAGTTGTTAAAGCCCTACCTGCAAGAAAATATTCCAAAGGTAGAGGAAAATACAAAGATAAGGTTCCTTTGATCTGCTTTTCTTGTGAAGAAGTTGATCATATTGTTGCTCGGTGTCCAAATAGAGAAAATAAGGATGAGAAGAAAAGTAATAAGTACAAAGGCAAGAAGGAATTTAGAAACTACAAGAATGACAAGGACAAAGGTAAGAAATCTTGTTTTATGGCTAGAGATTCTGATAATAGTGAAGATGAAATGGTTTGTATTGCTGTAAAATATGAGTCTAATGATGATGGAGATAAAATGTTACTTATCTCTCATGTTATCAAAAATGATACATGGATTTTTGATAGTGGAAATTCACATCATATGACTGGAGATAAAATAAAATTTGAGCACATGAAATATTATGATGGTGGTAGTGTAAGATTTGGAAACAATGAACTGTGTAACATAAAAGGAAGCGGTTGTATTTCTTTGACTAAAGAACTTGTATGTGATAATGCTTATTGGGTTGAAGGATTAAAGAATAATCTACCAAGTGTGGCACAATTAAATAACATTGGATCCAAGGTAGAATTCATGGATGGAAAGGCCAAACTACTGGATGGAAAAGGAAATCTAGTTGGACTTGACAAAAAAACAAAAGGTAATCTATCTTATCTTGATCTCGGTGAAAGTTCATGTTTTATTTCTCAAGTAGAAGAAAGCTCATTATGACACAAAAGATTATGTCATGAAAACTTTGATAATCTAGTTAAGGTATTCCTAGTTTGAAGAAACCTGATATGGGTCTATGCAAAAATTGTCAAATTGGTAAGATGGAAAATACTAGTTTCAAAAGAAAAAACTATCATTCTAAAGAAGTCTTAGAGCTTGTGCATACAAACTCATGTGGACCTATTGAAATATAAAGTTACAGTGGAGAAAAGTTTTACATTCTTTTTGTTGATGATTATTCTAGAATGATAATTGTAATGTATCTAAAAGAAAAATTTGAAGCTTTTCAAAAATTCAAGTGTTACTTGGCAAGAGTAGAAAAAGAAACTAGAAAGAAATTGAAATATTTGAGGTCAAATAGAGGTGGTGAATTCATTTCCAATGAATTCAATGAATTTTGGATCGAAAAGGGAATTAAAAGACAAGTATCAACCCGTGGTACACCTTAGCAGAATAGCATAGCTGAAAGAAGGAACAGGTTCATCATGGATTATGCAAGAACATTGATGATAGAAAAGAATGTTACAATCAAATACTAGAAAGAAACTTTCAACACTATAGTTCACACCTTGAATAGAGTACAACTAAAGAATGATTCAAATCAAACTCCTTATCAACTATGGTATGGCTACAAACCTAATGTAAGTTACTTGATAGTATTTGGTAGTAAAAGATATCTTGAAAGAGTCTAGAAAAGAAAAATTTGATGTCAAAGGTGATGAAGGGATATTTCTAGGATACTCCTATAGAAGTAAAGCATACAAATGACTAAATTTTTCTACTCATAAAATCATAGAAAGTGCAGATGTGAGAATTGAAGAGTTTGCAGAAAAGAGTGAAGAGAGCAACAAAGAGCTTGAGGATTACAGAAGATTTTTTTACTATGAATCTGATACCCTGCCAAATCTATTTGGAAGAAATAAGGCTTTACCTCCCGAGTCCCTAAAATCTCCAACAGTTACTGAGTTGCAGATAGTGCAACCTAACTCATAATTTGAAGGACCCGAGTCATAGTGAGAGGCTATTAAGCTAGTGCAAAACAAGTCTAATGGACCTAAGTTGCAGACAGTGGGGCCCAAGCTTGATACTGAAGTTCACGATGAAATTAGTGAAACTCATTCTAAATCCAATGAACTTGTGTTAGCAAGGTATATCATGAGACATCATGCACCTGATTAGATCATTGGAGACAAATCTGATGGAACAATGACAAGAAGCAAATTGAAAGGTACATATTTACTTGTTGAATTAAAACCTACAAATGTTAAAGATGCATTGGATAATGAAAGTTGGATTGAAGCAATGAATGAAGAAGTAGAACAAATAGAAAAGAACAAAACTTGGACTCTTGTTCCTAGACCCAAGGATAAAAATGTAATTGGCACAAAGTGGGTGTTCAAAAATAAATTGAATGAAGATGGAAAAGTATTTAGAAATAAAGCAAGGTTAGTATGTAAAGGCTATTCTCAAGAAGAAGGTATTGATTATGGTGAAACTTTTTCTCCTGTTGCAAGATTAGAAGGTGTTAAAACTCTACTAGCATATGTAACTCATAGAGGATTTAAAGTTTATCAAATGGATGTTAAATCTGCATTCTTGAATGGAATTCTTGATGAGGAAGTCTACATTGAACAACCAGAAGGTTTTTTAGATCCTAGCAAAAGGGACCTAGTTTGTAAATTACACAAGGCATTATATGGTCTTAAGCAAGCTCCCAGAGCCTAGTATGAAAGACTACATAACTATTTGGTATAGATTGGTTTTCAAAGAACAAATGATAACAATAACATGTACATCAAAGAAGGACCAAACAAGAAGATTGTATTGGCAAAAATATTTGTTGATGATACCTTTTTCATAGGAAATGATGACTTGTGCAAAGCATTTTCAGAAGAGATGAGTAAATAATTTGAGATGTCTATGTTTGGTGAGATAAAATTCTTTGTTAGATTGTAGATTTCGAAGAACAAAAATGGTATCTACACTACTCAATCTAAGTACATCAAGAAAATAGTAAAGAAATTTGGAATGGAAGATTCAAGACCAGTTGGAACCCCTATGTCTATTGGACATAAGCTTTCTAAGAATGATGATTCCAAAGAGGTAGATCAAACCACATACAAATCAATGATTGGAAAATTAAAATATGTAATGCATACAAGGCCAGATATTGCTTTAACAATTGGTATGGAGGAAAGATTCTCAACAAATCCCAAAGAAAATCACATGATGGAAATTAAGAGAATCATGAGATATCTTAAAGGTACTAAAGACTATGGCTTATGGTATCATGATTTTGATTAGGTAGGAAGTATTGATGATAGAAAAAGCACTAGTGGTGGAGCATTCTTTCTTTGTAAAATACTAGTGTCTTGGACAAGCAAGAAACAAAATTGTATCTCTCAGTCTACAACAGAGGCAGAATATGTAGCAACAATAGTTAATTATTCTAATATTGTTTGGTTCGAATAACTAATGATATGTATAAAGATAGAGATCAAAGATCTAGTATTCATATACTGTGATAACATCAGTGCAATCAATATATCAAAGAATCCAGTGATGCATATCAAAACCAAGCACATTGCTATAAAGTATCACTTCTTAAGAGAATTGGTGCAAGATAAGGAAGTTAGATTGGAATATGTGAATACAAAAGAATAAATTGTATACATGTTCACTAAAACATTACCTAAGGATGCATTTTTGTATCTAAGAGGTAAGCCAGGGGTCATTCCCCTATCTGAAGCTCACTAAATGAAGTGATGCATCAAGTAGAGCAAGTTGAAGATCAATCAGTTGGTGTAGTATTGACCAGGGAATATTGCAAATGAATCTGTACTTAAGGTACATTGACTTCCACCAAGCATTGTCTTTGGCATGTGTTTTCAAAGAGGGAGAAGTTTACTATCATATCTCATAGATTTTTTTTTGAAAAGATGGAGAAGTGTTTTGTCATAGTGAAGAGGGAGACTGGAAGAAAAGATCTAGGAGATCGAAGTTTTCTAACATAGGGAGATACTGAAGGCAGAAAGAGTTCACATTGACAGAGGGCGTTCTCATGGATGAGAATTAGAATGAAACTAAGGATATGTTCTTTATTTTATTCTCGCTCCAAAATTTCATTGTATTATGACATGTTATGTTACCATGAATGCCAAAGAGGGAGATTGTTGAATACAATTGATTAATTGTGTATTGTCTTTAATGTTACAAAAAATTTCATATCATTACCAATTAGAGGGTGCCAAAATCACTCAGGCATTAAAGATAGTTTTTTGTGTCTGCCGAGCATTCCAAATTTTGTCTAGTTCAGAAGGCAATGTCTACCGAGTTCACTCGGGCATCATAAGAAAGTTTGGAAATGATGAGTATTAACTGAGTTCATTTAGCTAATGAAGGAAATTTAGATGGAACCAATGTTAACTGAGCTCACTTGATTACCAAAGGAACTTTGTGAGTATGCAGTATTGACCTAGTTCAAGTTGGTTAACATAGGAAAATCATTTTTGAGTTAGTGTCTGCCAAGCAGGGTCAGCTAACAAAGGATTTTCTTGTTTTAGCATATTGAGTTCAATTGTTTTATCTATTGGTTCTAGTTGATTGAGAAGATGAATATTAATTATTCTAAATTGTATTTTAGCCAACTTGACAATATAAAAGATATAAATAGAAGGTCAAGTTGAGATTTAAAAGTGTGTGGGTGTGTGTGTATGGAAGATTTGATGATGCTAAGAAGAAGCAAATCAAAAGGATAAGCAGAATATCCTTATAGAGCACAAAAGATATATTCAATCAGGAAGGATCAAGTATAAGCTAGAATTGAGATCTTTAATCAGCAATTCAATTGCATCCAAATAAGGTCATGTCATTGTTACTCTCTAATAATTGTAGTAGTGATCTAAGTCTCTTAATAGAGTTGGCTTAATAGTTATAAATCATCTAACAAGGTGGCAATTCTATTGAATTGTCTAAAGACCTCTAACAAAGCCACTCCTAATAAGGTGATTAAATCCTCCAACAGGGTCACTAACAGTGTGTTTTGTAACCTTTAAAAGGGTTGGCTCCTAATAGGGCTCACTTCAAAAGAGTGAAAACAATAAGTAGTTGCAATTGGTGGTTTTTACCAAATTGGGTTTCCACATTAAATCTTGGTGTGGAATGTGTTCATGCAAGTAATGGTCATCATAAATAACATCATAATATTTGCATGCTAAGTAATTACTGAGCAATTATAGTATTTATCGAGTTAGAGCATCTTGTTGTTTGTCGAGCATCAACAAAATTATTTTGTACTAACATCTAAAGGGATTTGGAATTTATTTTGTAGTAACTAATTCACCCCTCCCCTCTTAGTTACTCCTCTTATATTGTCAACACAAAGATCATCTAGACCTTATCACTCCTTGAAAATTCTAAAGAGTGGCCTGCTCTAAAGTACTTACAAAACATTCAATAGAATGTCACCATAGAATGGATTTACAAATAAGATTGTTAGGTCCACTCAATTAAGAGATTTTATTCTATAATGATTAGAGAGTAATAATGAAATGATTTGTTAGGTTTGTCACCATAAAATGGACTTAAAATTAAGTTTGTTAGGTCCACTTAGTTAAGAGATTTTCTTCTATAATTATTAGAGGGTAATGAAATGATTTGTTAGGTTTACCACTACCTAGATTTTTCAAATCTTTCTGTCGCTCAATCTCTTTCATCTATCTTCCTCTTTCTTCCTTCTGATCCCTTTGGAGGATCCAATTTCTCACATATCAACTTAGCACGTCTCTTGCTTGATCTTCACAATGTAATTTTGCTTGGTTATCCTTTTGGCTATCACTTATTTCTTCAACTTGATCAGAAATATTGAACAATACGTGCATCCCTTAAATATATATAACTTTTTTGCTCTTATAGAATGTTCTAGGTTTTGTACTCAATCACAATCATCATTTCTTCATCAAGTTTAGATTCATTGAATCTAAACATTCTAGTAATATATTTCCACCTTGAACTTTGTGCTCCAATTCAAATTGTCAAATTTCCTTCATCAGATCTTCTTTGAATTTCTCTAGTCGTTGATCTCATAACTAATTTCATCCTTATCTTTAAAGCTTCTCAAAAAATCTTTATTTTCATCAAATTTCAGCCTCATATTAAACATTTTCTAAACTATTATTATTCCTTTTCATGCTTAGTTAACATTACATATTTATCGGTCAACACTAGACTTGGTTAACAATGTAACTACTCGGATGATACTACACATCTTTCAATTCTTCATCGGCACTCAGTGATAACTATAATAACTTGGTTAATACTATGGTTCTTCATTCACTAACCAAATTGTCTTTCTTATACATGATCTCAACACTTAATCATGTAAAAAAATCAAACCAACATTATATTGTTAGAGTCTAACTCATCCATGTGCTCATTGAATACCATACACTAATCAACACTTACATCATCATTGTACTTTCTTCAAATCCTCTTCATCAATCAAATGATATAACACTCTACTAAATTATCATAATGCCTAACCAATTAAGGCTTGACATCAATGAAAAAACATAACAACTAATATGACTCTTTCACATACATTAACAACATTATCATTTGGGGGTAACAATATCCTCCTTTGGTATTGATGAAAACACATAAGACATTATTAAATTACATTGTGAAATAATAAACATCTAATACCAAACCATCTTGAGCTCTTTGTCTGTTGGTTCTGAAGGTTCTCTACAACTCATGACCTCTGCATTAGGTTATGTTTCTTAGTAGAACCATCAACATCATCGATCTCCCCCTTTGATTGTACTCTACATAGCATTTCTCCCTTTGATTCATACTAATACATCACTCATACATCACTCCCCCTTTGAAAACAATTTTGTTTCATGATCATACTTCCAATCACTTCCCCTTTGACAACAATGTCAAAGACAAATATAAGCTTCAATGAAAAATTATAGAACCTTGTAGTTATACCTTGTAGCTTGCATCTTTAGATTACATCTACTCCATTACAGTCATTTTCACAACTTCAAGAAATATTCCCTAAAGAGTGACCTCTTGCATCAACTCCATTAAGATATTATGATCATCCATGATTTGATGCAATGTGTATCCTTGCTTATTGAATATTGGATAGGGGAAACACCCCTAACTTACCTCTCAGATGATCGAAAGAGTTCTTAGAAAATGGCTTTATGAATATATTTGTAATTTTATCCTTAGACTTTACATACTCCAATCTTACTTATTTCTCTTGTACTTTCTCCCTCAAGTAGTGATACTTGATAGATATTTTCTTGGTTTTTTCATGCATCACAAGATTCTTTAATATGTTAACAACACTTGTATTATCACAATGATAGTAATACATTCTGTGACTTCCTCTTGCATACCATCCAATAGTTGTTTGATCCATACAACATTTGGACAATTAATAGCAAAAACAAAATACTCAACTTCAATAGTAGACTGAGATATACAACTCTTTTTCTTGGTTAAACATGTAATAAATCTTTCTCCTAAAAAGGAATCTCCACCACTTGTACTCTTTCAATCATCAATGTTTCTTGCCTAATCAGAATAAGTATAAAATCTAAGCTCAAAATCACCTTCTTTCTTATACCATAGTCCATAGTCTTTTGTTCCTTTCAAATATTTGAATATCCTCTTAACTGCAACCATATGTCTCTTTAGGATTAGCTAAGAATCTTGCAACTATTCCAACTACATGTGTAATATTTGGTTTAATGGGGTACCCATTGATTTGGACTCCTCTAGTCCAAAGGTCTTTAGAATCTCCCTCACATATTTTGTCTAACCCATGAAGATTCCACCCTATGGTTGAGATATTTGCATTCCAATGAAGAACTTTATTTCTCCTATCATGGACATCTTGAATTCTTTTGTCATCTCTTTAGCAAATTCTTTTCTCATTGTATCATCCCATCCAAGGATGTCATCCACAATATTTCAACTAGCAACCCAAATCCAATTTGTTTCCTCAAATAAATGTTGTTGTTGTCACTAGTTCTCACAAACCTATTTTATCAAATATGAGTGTAATTTCTCATACCATGCTCATTTTGCATGTTTGAGTCCATACAAGGCTTTCTTTAATTTGCATACCTTTTCCTTATCATCTTGAGATACAAATCCCTTTGGTTGTTCAATGCATACTTCTTCTTCAAAGGCTCCATTAAGAAATGCAAACTTTATATATGTCTATCTAATACACTTTAAACCTTCTGTATAATGCAAAAGCTAGGAATAAATTGACTCTTTGTCTAGTCATTGGTGCAAACATTTCCCCATAGTCAATTCCTTTTTCTTGTGCATATCATTCACTTCATTAGTGTTGTCTTCCTTAGATAATTTACATCGAGTGACCATAAGGGTGCCAACTGGCCTCGACTCTTCCATACCAAATGTCTTCAATATCTCTTTTATGTACTTAGACCAAGTCACACATATACTGCCTTTTGTTTTATGAACTTTTAAACTAATGAAAAACTAAATTTCACCAAACATAAACATCTTAAATTCTTTGTTCATCTTATCAACAAATAATTTGCACAAGAAGACACTACCGCCAAATATTATATCATCAACAAATATTTCAACAATCAGGACCTTATTTTTAGCTCCACTTTTCAAGTACAAGCTAATGCTTTCACTTGTTCTAAAAAATCCAATTATGATCAAATATGGATGCAACCTTTCATACCATGTTCTTAGTGCTTAATTCAATCCATACAATGCTTTGTTCAGTTTACATACTAGGTGATTCTGATTTGGCTCTATAAATCCATCAGGTTATTCAATGTAGACTTCCTTTTCCTGAATTTCATTTAGAAATGCAAACTTAGCATTGATTTGATAGACTTTTAATCCCTTGTAAGCTAAATAAGCCAATAGTGTTCTAACTCCTCCCAATCTAGCTACAGGTTCAAAGGTCTTTCTATAGTCAATTCCTTCTTCTTGTGCATAACCTTTATAGACAAGTATATCCTTATTCCTCACAAATTCTCCATTTTCAATCAATTTATTTTTGACAATCTAGTTGGTTTCAATCACATTTTTTTTCTTTGGGTCTCGGTACTAGTGTCCATGTATTGTTGTTTACAATGTGACTTATCTCCTCATTCATAGCATTGATCCAATCATCATTATCAAGTGCATCTTTCATAGTTCTAGGATCAAACTCAATAATTAAACATGTATCATCCTTCAACTTACTTATTGTCATGATTCCAACACTCTTGTCTCCAATGATATTATCTTGTGAATGGTTTCTTCTCACATACTTTGCTAGGACAATCTCGGCTTTGTGATCTCCAACATTATCTTCACTCATCTGGGGCTCAACATTATGCTTAGATTGATCTATCTATGGCCTAGGTAATGCAGGTTGTTTCTTGGTAGCTCGTTGTTATTGATTCATTGATTTCTATTGTTTCTCAGTGTATTATGAGAATTAATTAGTTAGGTGTATAGGTGCAATATTAGGTGTATCATCTTGAACATAGACAAACTTGTTGTAATCTTCAAGTTCTTTCTTGGTCTCCTCATTGTTTATATTTGCAAACTCATCAATTGTAACATTTGCACTCTCAATCTTTGCGTCAACCACTTGATTACCAAAATCTTGATTAAAGAATACTTAGCTGGAAGGAATAACCTAGAAGACCAACAAGCAATATATCCCTCGAAAGAGATGGTGAATATTTTATCAGTCAATGATTTTGCTAAGAAAAACTGCAGATATTTTTATGAATGCTTAATTGATTTTTGTTGAAATAAAGAAAGGATATAGAAATTTATCTTTGAAGTACATGTGGGGAAGAATTTATACTCATACAAGGAACACATACTTGGAAGTAATCCTCAAAAGGAGAAATTGGAACAAAAAGAAACATGCCTCAAATATGTCTTTTATAGGATATAGGAGATTTGTTGACCATAAGGAGTCATCTATTGAAAATGATGATCAGGTAAACAATAAGACCCTAGAACAAGAGATAAACTCATTCTTTAACATTAGGAACCCTAATGATGAGAATTAATAAGATATTTATCAAGTAGGAGATGAGGAAAGAGAAGAAGAAGATGGTGATAATGATGAAGAGGCCCAAATGTTGGATGTTTCCTTTCAAGTATTATTTAATATCTCACCAACAAAGGAAACTAAGGCACTAAGGAGAGTCTTGAGTAAAATGCTTGAGAGAATAGGAATCAAAAGGGATGATATTGTAACTCGTAAAGGGACTGGAGATAACATAAATAAAGAAGCAAACAAGCCATCAAAATATAATTCTCCTCATTGAAAAGGTAATGAATCTATTTTTAATATCACACATAAGAACCCTTTATATGAGGAAAATAAAAATAAAGAAATAAATGGTCAATGGAGACATAATGAATCAAGGATGAATGGTATTACTATAATGGAAATCAAAATGGTGTAAGTAGAAATGGAAATAACCAAAGAACTGATTGTCAAAATAATTAGCAAAATGCAGGTGATAATCATAGAGGGTGAAACCTTCACTAATGGAATATATGTATCAAGGAATGAGGGCCATGATGGTGCTTGAAAGATATAGGCAACTTGATTTCACAAGGATCATAGGGTACCTGAAGTCTATAGAATTACATGCTATTAACTGAAAAAATACAATTAAAGAATTGGAGGAAAATCATGAAGATATATTCATGAAGTTGTTTGTTCAGTCCTTAATAGATGATGTTGTATCACTACTACATTTGGGCTTGAATTATGACAGCAAGCCATCACAATTGTGATGGCTACCTGTCACCCTAGAAAAAGTACCATGAATTGGCTCCCATTAGATGAGTGTTAGAATTTTGCTATCATAAATTGTGATGGCAAGGATGTCCATCACAATTGTGATGGATAAAACTATCATAACTTGGAAGAAGGCAAAGGCAAGAGTTCATCTTCATGCAGTCATGATTGTGATAGTAAACCATTACAAAGATGATGCTTTAGGATTTCACTTCATCATCCCAATTACGACAGCTGTGCAACAATGGTGCTGTGGAACCGATG